>OY720466.1:25108288-25293288 GCA_963082715.1 Harpalus rubripes | reverse complement strand
CTATATCCATTTAATATGAAGTATAAAATGCAGGCAAATCGTATAGAGAATAAAATATTCTTTAATATTTATAATAACATTAAATGTGAAAAAATGATATATAACATAGTTTTTTCAAGAAAAACTGTTAAAATCTTCAAATTAGGGTACTTCCGGTTGACCAATTATAACCAAAATCTAATCAGCTCTTCATATAGATGCAACGAAGAAGAATATAAAAGAATTATAATTTTTGAAATTGTAATATTAGAGTTATCGGATATGAAAGTTTTGTTACACACACACATACATACACACACATCAACGTAAAAATAGTAAAATCGTATTCTAGAAACCCTAAAATTTTTGACCAGACAATATCGTCTTTACCTAAAGATGACGGAAGGTAAAAAATGATTCATACACAATTTTATTGCATTTATAGTTTATTTATTTGCATTCTAATACAAAATGGCCTTCTTCTCGGAAACAGTTGAATATCAAATGTTGATTAAGCATTTTGATCAGTATAGTATGACTATGAATGAAAATAGACGTTTAAATTTTGTTTTCAAAACCTATAGAAAAATAGAATTGTACAAAATATTCAGGTATGAAATAAAAATATTTTTAGTACCTTTAACTTATTGTTTTGTACCCGTAATTGTGAAACACCTATATAAATTTTATGAATTAATGGACACGCTGTATACACATATAAATAAAACACATTTTAATACTTTTATTATTTATTTATTTATAAAATTTTACATTGATCTTTGGTACATAAGATATTATTAAAGCTTACATATATATAAATGCTTTTTTAACTATAACTCGCAAGTGGTACGTGTTACAAAAAAATGTTTCAAATAAAAAAATTAGGGAATTTAATTACCTCAAACTTTTATTTGAAACTTTTTTTTGTATAACCTATGTACTATAACATAAGTTTTGAAATGCTTGGAGAGACCAGAAAAATGGTTATACTATAGTTTCATCTTCAAATTTTTTAAGAAACATACTTTCATTATTTAGAGACGTTCCACTTAAGTTTAGATTACTAATATTTAAATTTTTTAGTTCGTTGTTAAATTTAATATTAGAAACATGTACTAAATCCTCACTAGAATAATTAGAGCACGTACCTATTGTATCTAAATTATCGGATTGGTGTTCTAATTTAGAAAATCTAAATATTTTAGAATCACTTCTGTTTGATATCGGACTTTCTTTTAATACTAGAGACTGTTGGCGCGTTCTAAAAGATGACGTACTTCTAAAAGTACTACTTCGGTATGAATTCGCTGTTGTACTGACTGTACCATTACGTCTACGAATATACATTTTTTTATTTTTGGAACACAGCAAAAAACCTTCTCTAAATTTTGAACTCATTAAATTATATAATATTGGATTAATGGCTGAATTTATATAGACCATTATTCGACAAAAATATAGTATGTTATAATATTTTTCAACGCCTAACCTATTGACGGTTTCATCAGATACTATAATAATCCAAAATATAAAAATTCTAAATGGTATCAGGCATAAAAAAAAACTTAGAACTACAGTACCTAACATTAGAACTACCTGTTTTCTCGCCCGGATACTATAACTATCAATATGTTTATTTAAAACTATTTTAGAAGCATCGCTTATCAAATTTTTAGCAATAATAGCATATATTATTAATAATATAATTAATGGTATTACAAAGAATAAAAATATAGACAGTAAAAAATACAGGGCGCTCCAAAAACTGTTGGCTAGTGTATGACAAACAGAAACAGTTGATCCATCAAAATATTCCACGTCTCGAAATTGGGAAATGTTTAGGATTGGACTAAAAAAATAATAAATTAGTATTTTGTATGAACCTGGGCTCATATAGGTGTACATATACAGGGTGTTTTTAAATAAGTATGATGGTCACATTAGAATAATTGTATTATATACAATTTATTTTACACAAAATCTTCAAATTTTTGAGTCAGTCACAAATTAAATTGACAGTTTTTTATTCCCAGTAAGTAATTTGACAGCTTTGACAGCTTTGACAGTTTTTAAGTCTTGCTGAAATTAGTTTGAAATCAAGCCAAAAGAAGATTAATTGAGATCAATAAAATTCTAAAAATTTTATTTTGTGTTTTATTGACAATTATTCTAGCGAGACCCTCACATTATATTTTATATACAGGGTGTTAGTAAATATATATAAGTACATACCAGAAGCAATAAGCAGAATTATATACAGATTATTATAATATTAGGAACAGGTGTTTCAATAGTTCAAGAAAAAATTAAGTGGTACTATACATATATATATATATATATATATATATATATATATATATATATATATATATATATATATATATATATATATATATATATATATATGAAACAAAATATTAATGTATTTCTTTCATGGCAATCTAATTCTATGTTAAAAAAATTAACACGTATTCGTTTTCTCAATTCATGATACTCTTATTAAAGCCATATTTTAATCAAATTAATATGAAACTTTACATGTATTTTTCTCAAAAAAATATATCACTGAATACAGAATTAAATTCTCTAACGAATGATCATATAAAAAATATATGTCCTCATTTAAAATTTTAAAGTTAGGTCTCGTATTTTGAGAACCACTGGTCCACAAAAATAATTTTTCTTTTCTTTAAATTTGTCTTGTAAAATAGAAATTGTTTGCCCATTTAAATGTCTTTGTAACTCTTTTAGTTCTCGAGATAGCAATGGTGGCCCATTTAAAATGAACACCCTGTATATACTAAGTATTTTTATTATTTTTATAATAAAGAATACATATTCTAAGTTTATGATATATCTATATTTTTTTTATAATCTATTAACCAGATTAAATATTGTGTTTGCATAACAGGTCAATTGTTTATGCTCGACACAGTAGGCTTTGAAACAATTGCCAGTCTAGTTAGTATGTTTCTGCTCTACGCCAGTATTTTATTAGTGTTTATTCATTTGTTTTTAGTGTAAGTATTTAGTGTATAATATTGTTTTTAGTGTTAAATAGTGCAAATTATTTTATTCACAATGAATTTAGTATATGGCATTTAATTTTAATCTTGAAATATTGAAACACCCTGTATGTATATTATAATATGTGCACTTTATTATTATATACACAAAAATCTCGTCGGGGTCACCAATTTACCAACTTAGCGTCGTTTTGTTGAAAGTGCACAGCTTGTGCTTTTATACAATACACAAAAAAGTAACAATATTTATTTTTTTACAGATGCAGCCCAAAAATTAATGTACCACATCAATTGAATGGTAAGTCATTTAATTTATTATAATAAACATATATTCTAAAATTTGGATATTTCTTTTACATATTTGTCTTCAAAAAAACAATAACAACAAAAACAAATATTTTATCCTGAAACTGTTATCCTGTTTTAAGGACAATGTCCTACTTTTAAAGTATTAAATCATTTTTAGGAACATAAATTTTAAACTCCAATGTAAAACGAAATATACGTCCAACAAAAGTGCTTTATAATTGCTGTTCACTTTTGCTGTCTGATATATTTGCGAATAACTCAAAAAATTAAAATGTTATCGACCTGCGGTTTGAAAATTTGAAATCTTCATAAAATTTTGTATATGTCTGTGAAATTTCATTAATTTTCAAGAAATAGTTTATATTTTATATATACATGAATCAAAGACCATTTTTTCCACGAAAAATATTTTTATAAAATTGAGAGTTGTGTTCATATTCAAATATCTTGGAAACTAAAGGAGGTAGCGACTTGTACGTTTCAAATTTGGAACCATCATGCTTTGCTTAATATATGTACGTATTTTCCGGGTTGGAAAAAATTTTGCACAGATTTCCTAAGTACTTTAATTTTGTAATTTTTCAAAAAACAATAACACCAGAAAGAAATATTTGATCCTGAAACTGTTATCTTGTTTTAAGGACAATGTGTTAGTTTTAAAGTATTAAATCATTTTTAGGAACATAGATTTTAAACTTGAATGTTAAATGAAATATACGTCCAACAAAATTGTTTTATAATTGTTGGTCACTTTTGCTGTCTGATATATTTGCGAATAACTCAAAAAATAAAAAAGTTATCGACCTGCGGTTTGAAAAGTTGAAATCTACATAAAATTTTGTGTACGTGTATAATTTCATTAATTTTCAAGAAATAGTTTGTCTTTTATATGTACAAGTAAAATATTTTTATAAAATTGAGAGTGGTGTTCATATTTAAATATCTTAGAAACTAAAGGAGGTAGAGACTTGTACGTTTCAAATTTAGTATCAGCATGCCTTACTTAATATGTGTACGTATTTTTCGGGCTGGAAAAAATTTTGGACAGATTTCCCAAGTACTTTAATTTTGTAATTTTTCAAAATGATCGTTTTGTTTTCAAATGCTTATATCTTAAAAACTAAAAGAGATATTAACCTGCACTTTACGGCATTAGATTCAGCATACTTCAAGCTATTAACAAATAAATTTTCGTAAGCTTATACTTGACAGTGTTGCCATAACAATAAAACAAAAACTTTGATCCAAAACATCAAATGTAATAAGATTAATAGTCATATTTATTTTATTTTTTCACGTTTATAAAACTATTCGCGGAATTAGGTGAAGTCTACATTAATCAAGAAAATATTTCAATAAAAACTTTTGTTTTTAACTTAGACGAAACGAGATTTATTGATCGAACTTTCGGAGAAAACTTCGAACATCTGAAACGCATATCAAATATCACATAAGTGGTAAATATTTGTGCAGGGCCGTCTGTAGGAGTTTGTTTAAAGAAATTTTAGATTGGTAAATTGTTAGGAGCCATCTTAAGAATAGCTGAAAAACATTTAAGGACCTCTGGAATGTAATATTTTTAAAAGGTACATTACAGAATATTCTGAATTTCTTCTGTGGCCTATGTTTTGACAAAACGCATATAAATATGATATAATATGACAAGCAAAAGTATTTTTGATAAAGAAAAAATATTTGATATAAAAACTTCCTTATCAAAGCGATCAAAAGTTTTATGCATGTTTAAATTGACTTGTACAACGTAAAGTTGGATGAAGTTTGTTTGGAAGTTTTTACGTACTTGTGCCCAACTTAAGCAAGCAGTTATCTTTATGATTACTGTCTATTTAACCCATATTTCTAGAGGGGTTTGTAAAATAATCTACGAGAATGGTAAAGAAATGTTAATAAGCTAATAATGTATTTTGCCAAATTATGATTTTAGCCTTTCGTGAAACTGGTACAAATTTTTTTGGGAAGTTGAAATTTGGTAAATATAGTAAACAAAGCATGAAGAATTCAAATTTGGTAACAGATTTTAATTATCTCTTTTAGTTTTTGAGATACAATCATTTGACAATTTTACAAGTTATTGACTTTTTTGTTTTTCGTGATATAGTACCTACCATTCTTTTTTGGGATAAAAAATAAAATTATCTTCTCAACGGTACCAAGATATCGTAGTTTTACTTTAACCATTTCAATATGGCGACCATTTATTTTTAAAGTTGGTATTAATAAAATCCATACAAAATATAATTTAGAAAGCTAAAACAATTTTATATTATTAAAAAATTGTCACAACAACAACAATACAACCTTTTAATGTTAATGTTCTGTATTTTTATTAAATACCCAACGTTTCGGTAGCATATACTGCTGCCTTCTCCAGGGAAAATACATAAATAAATAACAACAAAATATAAAACATCTAATGTGTACACCACACGACTTCCTTGTACACAAGACCACCATGAAATATAGACCCCATTATCATTAATTGTTTTATTTTTTTGTACTTTTTTGTCCCAATCCATAGCAAGCTTTATTACAAAAACCAAAAAGTATATAATTTTTAAATTTACATATCTCGCTTATACAAAGGGCTAATTTAATAATACTTGATGTGCTAGATGCAGAATTTAATTCTCTAAAACTCCTATTTGAAGCATTTATTTCTAAAATCAAAATAAAACCATTTTATTCAAGAAAAACTGTTAACAACTTCAGGTAATATATCACTTCCGGTAAGCCCATTTTAATGAAAATCTAATATGTTATCCCCATTGACATAGAAGTCTTATATACCAAATTTGAAAAGTTTTGGATTATATTTTAAAATAGTTTGTCATTCAAATCTATTATATGCTTCAAGTAAAGTACCACTTCTGGAAATTATGTAATGACCAAAAAGGGAGGTGCACAACTAGATGTTATAATAGTCTTAAATACAAAATTTTAGCTTTCTATGGCTTACCGTTTTTGAGTTATGCGAGATACGTACGTACAGACGTCACGACGAAATTAGTCAAAATGAATTCAGGGATGGTCAAAATGGATATTTCCGTCGAAATCTTTCGCGATTACAATACTTCCTTTACTATGTACAAGGAAGTAAAAACTAAGAATAATAATGCCAATCATCAAATTTTGAAAATAACGAAATATTCTAGTTGGGCGATTTACCCCAAACACCCGGTATACTAAATATGGTACATGTCCACGAACTTTTTAAACAGTTTCACCCGTTTCATCTTGCTTGTTGATGGGCAATAAAAAAAACTTTTATATTTTTCTAGACCCTCATATAAGCGTATGATTTTGAAAATGTGTATAAATCTCATATCTGTATGTATGTGTGTATGTTTGAAATCTTCCTTCTCAATTTTCGTCAGCTATATAACTACCCTTTGTTATATAAGTCTACGCGCAAAATTCCAACGCGCCCTTATTCCAAGGGTTGACAATCTCAATGTCAAGGGTAGCATGCTATTTTATTACTGCAATCAAGTTTAGGGGTGCTTGGCACCCCATATTTATAGTAGATTGAATTAAGGGAGGAATTCCAAAAATTCTTTAGGGGTGGTGGTGATGTATTTACGGAAAAATTACAGAAAAGAAGAGATAAACAATTTTTGTTAATACGAAAATTTGTTCATGATTTGTGTTCAAATATACCGTGTGTCTGTTTTAAAGGTGTACATAGGAGATTAACATGGGAAATCAGTTTTTTGCAATTTCCTGCTCGCCTAATTATTTTAAGCAAAAATACGTCAAATAAAAGTTTTAGAGCATAAAATTCTGCATCTAAATCAATAAACAGAATTACCTTTCCATGCATTGTAACGACAGAAATTAAATATGAAAATATTGAAAATTACGTTGAAAATATCGACAGCCATGGAACAAAAAATAAATAAATGCTTGACGTCTTATCTGTCACAACGTAAGTTAACTTATTTGACGTTTCTGACAATTTGATTTTGTCTCTAGTTTTATTGTCTGCAATGATTAAAAAATGAACATTTATACGAATGAAGAGCTAAATTCGTGACAAAATTTGAAAAGACTTCTAATATGTCTTCAAAAAATACACGTGAGCCGCGTAATCAAAATATAGGACGAGCAGAACATGCGTTACTCTAAGAAAAAGTGTTAGGATTGATAAGTATAGACCCCTTCTGTAGTACTAAGGTAGATGTATTGAAAATGAGTTGAGAGTACATAACAGCATCATACATAATTTTGTTACGCAATGTTGAATTTTTGATATATTCATATTATTTAAACAAAACTGTATTTTCTTAACTTTATTTATTAATTTTATATTTCTATTATTGCCATAATTAACGATATTTGTTAAAATCAAATTGTCAGAAACGTCAAATAAATTAACTTACGTTGTGACAGATAAAACGTCAAGCATTTATTTATTTTTTGTTCAATTCCATGGCTGTCGTTATTTTTAACGTAATTTTCGACATTTTCATTTTTAATTACTGTCGTTATAAAGCATATAAAGGTAATTTTGTATATTGTTTTAGATGTAGAATTTTATACCCTAAAACTTTTATTTGACGCATTTTTGCTTAAAATCATTAGGCGAGCAGGAAATTGCAAAAAACTGATTTCCCATGTTAATCTCCTATGTACACCTTTAAAATAGACACACGGTATAAGGGTGTATCTCGGAAAATAAAAGAGATATAGATTCGTTAGTTTCAAATTTGAAATCAGCATGTTTTTTTTTAATATACAGGTGTCTTGGAAATAGGGGGCATGGCTTAACCACAGATTCCTGGGCCCAAAATAAGACGATTTAACTAAACTTATATCCGACTGTGCACCGTTTAGCCAGTATTCTGCTTTAAAGTCTTTCTAAAAAAATAATATTGCTTATAATAACGAAACGCTTTGTTCGATTTGAATGAAATTTGGTACGACAATCCATATGAATATAATTAATCTTTTAAGATGGTATTTGTTATTGTTAATGAACCACTAGTGTATGAAACTTGGATATCGCAACCATGAATAGACCATAACTTTTTAAAGGCAACGCCAATAATTTAAATTTACTGTTTTTCAGAAAAATACATTCAATAGCAAACTTTCGTGTCTGTGCATAAGTTATGATATCTGTAACGATTTAGTCAGAAAAAAATAAAATGTAAGTGCCTGCGCCGTGTAATTTTTAAAATAAATTTTATCTAGCAGTCTATCCAAATGTCAAACTACTAATTTTTAATGACAGAAACAATTGTTTATGAGTTGTCAATCTTCTAAAGTTGTTTAGGAGTGAGCTAACATTATTTAATTTATTATAATAATAGCAACGAAATATTATAAGGCCGAACAAACGGATATGTTACTAGTTTTAAAATATGGCAAAGGAAATTTTTGACAACCCATAAACAATTTTTACTGTCATTAAAAATTAGTTGTTTGACATTTGGAAAGACTGCTAGATAAAATTTATTTTAAAAATTACACGAGGCAGGCACTTACATTTTATTTTTTTCTGACTAAATCGTTACAGATATCATAACTTATGCACTGACACGAAAGTTTACTATTGAATGTATCTTTCTGAAAAACAATAAATTCACATTATTGGCGTTGCCTTTAAAAAGTTATGGTCTATTCATGGTCGCGACACTCAAGTTTCATACACTAGTGGTTCACTAACAATAACAAATACCATCTTAAAAGATGAATTATATTCATAAGAATTGTCATACCAAATTTCATTCAAATCGAACAAAGCGTTTCGTTATTATAAGCAATATTATTTTTTTTAGAAGGACTTTGAAGCAATAAATGCTAAACGATGCACTGTCGGATATAGGTAAGTTTAGTTAAATCGTCTTATTTTGGGCCCAGGAATCTGTGGTTAAGCCATGTCGCCCTATTTCCAAGACATCTATATATATACATATATATATATATATATATATATATATATATATATATATATATATATATATATATAACTTTTTTTTACACCAATCAGTTTCTTTTACACCCCTTTGCTTTGAAAATAATACGTAAATTCAATATGTGTAAATTGCATTTGTTTTCCCGTTCTCCCAATCGGCTTCTGTTTCTACTCAGTTCAAATGCTTGTCCATTAGTACTTCCGCTTTGGTTGTATATCCGGTAAGTGGAGGGGGTAACAGAACTATCCAATTGTCTAACAAAAAGGATTTAACCAGGGTCACCAAACAATCAGAACTTTGGGGCTTAATTAAAGCTGGATTGAGATGAAGATTAAAGGAAAAATAAATTAGTAACTTTTGGTTTAATATTTGCGTAGGCTTCCACAGTCTGAGTCATGAGAAATATTCGTTTTCCGGGAATGGACTGTGTCATATTTTGAGTCAGAGCTCAACGTTTCGTATGGGGCATCTTCAGGAGCAAGGGGGATAGTACTGTCTTAAACAAGGTTACCCGACGTGTCAACCACGCTAGAGGCCGAGTTTAAGCAACATTGTTCCACGAACACTTAAACAGCATACAACCGGATATTCAATTCACCATGGAGGTAGAAAATAACAGAACTCTCCCCTTCCTTGATGTTCTGGTTAATCGTAAACCCAACGGACAGTTAGGGCACGCTGTTTATAGAAAACCCACCCACAGTGATAGGTATCTCAATTTTAATTCTCTCAGTAGTCAACGCTCTCGTACACCGTGCCATCAAAATATCTGAACCTGATATCCTACAGCAGGAGCTTGATCACATCAGACATAGTTTAATCCAGAACAACTATGACGTAAAATTAATCAATAATGTAATTCATAGACAATTAAACCCTTTACCCAAAAAACCCGTGGATACCTCGTTCGAAACATTTGCATCTATCCCTTACATTAAAGGATTCTCGGATAAAATAGGTAGAATTCTTAATAAAAACAATATTAAGGTCTTTTTTAAACCTCCACAAAAAATCTCAGAAATATTCCCCCAAACTAAAGATAAACGCGAACCCTTGTCGTCACCTGGTGTTTATAGTATTCCTTGTTCTTGCGGCACAGTATACATAGGTGAAACAGGAAGGAGTGTTCACACTAGATTGTCAGAACACAAACGCTGTCTGCGTAAGGGTATGGTATTAACATCTGCGGTCGCAGAACACCAACACAACACAGGACATAACATCTTATTTAAAAATTCCCGCATTTTAGCTCATGTTCCTGAGTTTTACAGACGTAAATATAGGGAATCTTTAGAAACATGGAAACATCCTAATAACATCAATCGGGATTATGGCTATATCTTGAGTGGAAACCGGTGATTCTCGGAACACGACACGCCCAATCTACCATTACGAACTCGATTCCCATTGGTCCTCATTAGCTTTGCTCATCTACCGTATCTTTAGATTAGTATATAACTGTCTTCTCGGCCTTCCTTTCGTCACTTGGTTTATTTGGCCTCTAGCGTGGTTTACACGTCGGGTAACCTTGTAAACTGAGTCTCCACCTCTTTTGTTGCTTAAACTCGGCCTCTAGCGTGGTTGACACGTCGGGTAACCTTGTTTAAGACAGTACTATCCCCCTTGCTCTTGAAGATGCCCCGTACGAAACGTTGAGCTCTGACTCAAAATATGACAAAGTCCATTCCCGGAAAACGAATATTTCTCAACTTTTGGTCTAGGTGCCAAATTTTGAACCACAAAACTAATTATGCAAAAAGTTTGCACTATATATATACAAATTGAAAACGCTTTTAAATTCAATGGTTAAAATTTGCTTGACATCTTTAATGGTATTATGTTTCTAAAATACTCTTCGCCAGAATTATATTCATCGATTGAAATATTTCTCTAGTAATATATCATAACTGACAGCTTTAATCCTAAGTATTACATTAAGCTGAGCTTAAATCTGAGATATTAGAGCTTAATTGATGTCAAAAATATATCATAAATAATATTTCTTAATCATAACAGTAGCTAAAAATACTTGTTTTAATCAAGTGATGGATTATTTGTATTTTTCGTACGAAAAGAATGTTTTTCATTGTAAATTTTTATTATTAAACTTATTTTATAGCATGCATGTATATATACATTTTATTTATACGTACGTATTTATATACATACAGAACTAGAAACCGTGGCATAGGCGTTTAACATAGGAAAACAGTTTTTTGCAAATATCAACCGCAAAAAATGTTGTGCTTAAGGCATAATCAAAAGATTGTTGCTACGCATCGAGCCTTAATTTTCCCGAGTGGTACATACAACGTTTTATTTTATTTTGGTTCTGGAAATTCAATGATTCAATAGGTATAGTCGGTATTGTCGTGCAGACGTTGTTAATTTTAGGTATGCTGTGGTTTCTAGCTATATTGTTTGTTTAAAACCAATTTTAATTTAGTGTCAAATGAGAATGGATGATATCGATTATTCAAAACAAATATCGGATGAATTTGAGGCTGCACAGAAGTCAAAAGACGTATACGAAAAAGGATACGAAAAGTTTTGCGATGTTCAAAAAATGTGATTTATCGTATTTATTGTATTGTCTGACATTTATTTATAAGCCATGATTTTGATGTTTGAATAGCTGTTGCTGGCAACTTTATAGGCCCTAGGGCGATAAAAGACAAATTGCGCCCGCTTTTGAAGAATAAACAAGTTTATCATTTCAAAATAAAATAAAAGGGTGTAATCATACTTCGGTAAAAAATGAAAGCGCGTATAGTACTGATTAAAATGAGTAAAAAAGTCTTAATCAACATGGATCCTTCAGTAGTTTTTGAGATATAAGGTAGTGCAAAATGAGCTTTTATGGGCTTTATCTCTGCTATCTCGAAAACTATAAGAGATGTGCTTTTGTTTTTTTTAAATCCGTCATCTTTAGGTAAGGAAGGTATTGTCTTTGGTCAAAAAATTCGGTGATGAGTTTAATGAATAAGCACGTTTTAGGGTCCCTACAATACGATTTTACTATTTTTACGATGATGTGTGTGTGTGTGTGTGTGTGTGTGTGTGTGTGTGTGTGTGTGTGTGTGCGCGCGTTTGTGTGTGTGTGCGCGTTTGTGTGTGTGTGTGCGTTTGTGTGTGCGTGTGTGTGTGTGTGTGTGACAAAATTTTCTAATGCGATAACTCTAATACTACAATTCCAAAAATTATAATTCTTTCGTATTCCTCTTCATTACATATACATACATATGAAGAGCTGCTTAGATTTTGGTTATAATTGGTCAACCGGAAGTACCCACATTTGAAGATTTTAGCAGTTTTTCTTGAAAAAACGATGTTAAATATCATTTTTTCAAATTTAATGTTGTTATAAATATTGAAGAATATTTTATTCTCTATACGATTTGAATGCAATATCTTACATTAGCCAGCTATGCTATAACTCTAGAAACAGGTGCTATATTAAGAAAATTCTGATTGAAAGATGTCAGTGTCAAGTGCAATTGACAGTATATATGTGTTACAATTTTACTGGAAATATAGGATCTTTTGCTACAAACTTTCTATATTGAATTTGTATAAAATACATACAACTTCTTTAAGATAATGTACAAGAAATAGAATCTTTTGCAAGGAACTTTCTGTATGACATTTGTACAAAATACATAGAAATGACGGAAGGTAATGTGCTGGCTACATCAGATTTTTTATAGTCTGTTTACTGACATAGACAAAATTTTGTTCAATCTTTATCAATTTTCTCCGATTCTAATCATAAATGGCCTCTTTCTCGGAAACAGTTGAAGGTCAGACCCATGTTAATTAAGCCTTTTTTACTCATTTTGGTCAGTACTATATGCCTTTCATTTTTTCCCGAAGAATTTACTTGGACATCAAAGTAAATTTAAAAATTTTGACACCCAAAATTTCTGAATTTTATTCTCTAAATCACTACATAACTGTTGTCCTATATTAAACACCTATGCCACGGTTTCTAGTATAGTATCTTAACAGGCACAAGCACTCCATTATATACAGTATAGCTCTTTAGATATGTACAATTTTTTTATACATACCTTGTAAAAACTGCCGCAAACAACCAAGCTAAAAGACATATTAAGCTTGCTCTGGTTTTTGTACACACATATCCTGCCTTTAAAGGTTTACATATGGCATAATATCTTTCAAAGCTGATGGCTAATATTGTCAAAACAGATGCGTGAGCGACTGTCAACTCTATAAACGGTACAGCTTTACCTGAAACAAATGACACAAAAATATTAATACGTTAATACATAAAGTTCGTTTCCATCACTTGATCCCTACGTCATCAGTCGTAAACATATGGATCGCCAGGGGGGGGGGGTACATGGGGGGGTATATCCTCATACCAAATTTCAAAATTTTAGAGAAACTAGTACTAGAGTTATTATTAAAAATATGTCTGATGAGATGAACTTTCAAAGAATTGTAACTCTGTAACAAAACGTTTTCGGGCTTTCTCTAACATTTTATACTCAAAATGACTTCCCCAATATATGGTCTGATTATGAATCACCCTGTATATACACTAACTAAAAATGTGAGAGTGTCTGATGTAATTCTTTAAAGTGAATTGAAATTTATTTCAGTAGTTAAAAGTATATTTGTGTTCTTTAAAGACAGCTATCAAAACAAAATAAAATATTGGGAACTAAAGTTTTTTTTAACTTTTACACTGATTATAAATAACGATGTTTTCTTATCCATTAAAATTTTTAACTTTTTTTGTACGTCAACGTTTTATTTGAAACCAATATAACACTTTTGTAAAACTCTGTACCATAAAACAATTAAGAGATTAACATGGGAAATCAGTTTTTTACAAATTCTTGCTCGCCTAATTATTTTAAGCAAAAACGCGTCAAATAAATGTTATAGGGCATAAAATTCTGCATCTAAATCAATAAACAGAATTACCTTTACATGCTTTGTAACGACAAAAATTAATTATGAATATGTTGAAAATTACGTTGAAAATATCGACAGCCATAGAATTGAACAAAAAATAAATAAATGCTTGACGTTTTATCTGTCACAACGTAAGTTAACTTATTTGACGTTTCTGACAATTTGATAAAACGTCAAGCATTTATTTATTTTTTGTTCAAATCCATGGTTGTCGATATTTTCAACGTAATTTTCAACATTTTCATATTTAATTTCTGTCGTTACAAAGCATGGAAAAGTAATTCTGTTTATGGATTTAGATGCAGAATTTTATGCCCTAAAACTGTTATTTGACGCATTTTTGCTTAAAATAATTAGGCGAACAGGAAATTGCATAAAATTGATTTCCCATGTTAATCTCCTATGTACACCTTTAAGACAAACACGTAAATATATATACTCGTATATATATATATATATATATATATATATATATATATATATATATATATATATATATATATATATATATATATATATATATATATATATATATATATATATATATATATATATATATATATATATATATATATATGGTTGATTATGAGTGAATTTTTTATGGTTTCATATGTAAAATTTTCTGCTGATTTTAATGGTAAAATAAAAAATATTGCATTCCATTTAAAATAAGTAAGTTAGGGTCCACTTCCGGTAAAACCGAACGTGCTACTGTTTTGAAAATATTTTAACTGAAACGGGCATGTCGGAAAACCCCTAGATACCAAATTTCGTAAAATAATATTAAATAGTTTTTAAAATAACGATACGTTAGCTCGTCCTGGGACTCCTGTATATATATATATATATATATATATATATATATATATATATATATATATATATATATATATATATATAAAATTGATTTTATGCTTTTCTTAAACAAAATTTGAAATCCTTGCCGATAAATAAGTATTAACTTATAAAAATAATTCATCTGGGGCATGAATCAAATAAGATATATAATAAACATTACGTACTAAGTGTAAATTATAAATAAACTTGTCTTCTTCGACGTAAATATTATGCATTTCATGCATCCTATTTCGTCTTATTTAGCTTAGTCTAATTTTATGCATCGTCGCTCGGTTTTCTCTGTACGTTATAACAGTTCACACGTTGAATTTGAGGTACAGTCAATGTTAAAGATAAATGTTAAAGATAATTTTAGCTTACGTAGATAATAGTTACATACTTTTTTATAGTGTTAGCCATGGTATTCATTACAAACAAATATAATGACATTTTATCTGTCAGAAATTATAAAATATATTTTGCATCAAAATAAATTTTACCTCCTGCTACCCTTGGTAAGGGAGGTATAGGGATCGTGCTAAAAATCGCATATCGAGATTTTGGTAAATGAGTACGTTTTAAGGTCGCTAGAATCCAATTTTAACATTTTCACGATAATGCCTGTATGGATTCTCCACTATTACTCAAATACTATCATTCAGAAAATTTTGAAACCTTGTATTTCGAACTTTTACTATTATGGAAAGAGCCCCTTAGATTTTGGTGTAAATCGGATAACAGGAAATGGCACCTGTAAATGTTATTATTTCGAGATTAATGTTATTATAAAAATTAAAGATTATTACATTTTCTACAGATTTGCGTTAATACTTTTACTATATATTATCTATAATTTAAATCCCAGAGTCTACGCTTTAAACAAACAAAACGCAGTTATTCAAATGTATGTAACTGACAAATAAATGTCACTATCAAAGAACTAATCATTTCAAAATAATATTACTAACGTTTTAAAAAGGAAAAAGTAAATAGAACAATAGAAAAGGAATTCAATACAGTTTCCAGCATAAGTAAATATGTAAGTATGTATTTAGATTAATAAAAATTAACGATTCACAAAAATATTTAAGCTATTCCTCATTTTTGGATTAGTGAATTCTATTCTATCCTGGTATTTAAAATTTAATCTTCATTTTATTATAGTTCCGGTGGCTCAATGGTTAGAGCAACGCCTCATGTCATGAGTGCCCTCGGGGCTCTGGGTTCGAATCCCACTAAGGCATGGATGTGTGTGAATGTGAACCCACTCTGTAATTGGGATTTAATCCTGTTGAACGGTTTAAAAAAAAGGTAGTTACTTGGATTAGATTAGACTATATTTTAAGAAATAAACTGTCAAAATTAGAGTAAAATTAGCTAATCCAAAAAACTTAATCTTTTTTGGACTCGGGCTGTAAATGGCGGGAGGTATTGTGTTGGCCACACCAGATTTTTTTCTAAAATGTTAGTACATGGGTTATTTATATTAAAACTATATTTTAAAAATTTATGTTAAAACTGATCAAAGTTTAAAAAAATATATTATTGTATTTTATTGTCTAAATTATATTGTTAATTTCGTAAAACATTGAAACAATGGATGCTTTACATAAATTACACTACAATTCTCCAAATACGAGTAGACTGTTACATTTGCATACGAACGGACTGTAAAAGAAAATATTGGAAACACATTTAAGGATATGAAACAAAAGAAAACAGACGGGTAAATGACGTCATTATAGTAAAATGAGGTGTGATTTTCAGGGCTGCAATTTGAGAAACTCGAGACACCTACCTTACCGGGATAGTGCTCTACCAACTAATCTATTGGCTGCTCGTCTCTCGATGGATGAACAATCTGCCACTTTTAAAGTCGTATAATTGTTGAGGGTATTATTAATTGTCACATGATATCCTCAACAATTACACGACTTTAAAAGTGAAAGATTGTTCAGCTATAGAGAGCAGCTAATAGCTTAGTTGGTAGAGCACTGTTCCGGCAAGGTAAGTGTCTTAGGTTCGAATCCCTAAGGCTGACAATTTTTCACAATTTATTTCAAATGTACAAACTGTTTGTTAAAACTATACTATAATTTTTAAAGATGTCAATTATTATCGAAATACAGTAGTTTTGTTTAATTAATTTTATGGAGTTTATATTTTAATATTCCTAAAAGAAAATAACTTTTCCGTATCTCGTAAATTACGACTGTTTAGATAAGTATCTTTTATGTTTACGGTAAAATTTTATCTCGAAATTTATTTCAAAATGAAAAAATGTAGAGTACGTCTCTGTACACAATTTAATTAGTGTAGTTCATTATCCGTAAGAAGTACGATGTACGATTGCTTCCTAAGCCTTCTTGATTGTCAATTAAACTTTTTTGTAAAGACATTTTAATTAGAAACGAAATCATTAATTTTACGTACGAAATCGGAAGATTTTTAAAGTTAAAAATTTCAGTTCAAACTAAAATAATTTAATTTATTCATTTTTAAGAGGTACTTAGCCCCCCCCCCCTTCTTATAGTTATAATTTGGAAATTTATGATACATATTGATTTAAATAGCTATTTGATTTGTGTCATAACATCGCAAAATTGGACATTGTCGAATGAGAGATTATTTATTTGCGCTCGAAACACACACAAGATTTTTTTCTACAGTCGCCACTATGGGGTCCTCCACCATAACAAAAATTTGTGTTTTAAGTACTTTAAACAGTGCAGTGAAATAGTGAATGTCCATTGGGATCACGCCAAACTTTTACAGCAAAACTGTTCACACAATTTATTTTATATTTAATTTTATTTTATTGTTATTTTCCATTCTTCTTAAGCTATTGTTATATGGCAATAATAGAGGACTACAGCGCAATTGATTTAAGAGAAATTTGGAAAAAATATTGAAAGTATATGCTTAATAATAGATATTAATAAAGAAATAAAACGAAATAATTGAAATACTTCGGAAATAAGGGGATTTTTGTTATAGCAGCTCGTCACTCATATGAAATCCATTTACAGGGTGTTAATTAAAAAGCGGGCCATAGGCGTTTAACATGGGAAATCAGTTTTTCCTTGCGCAAAAGTTCCCATTTAATTTTAAACAAAAATGTTTCAAATAAATGTTGTAGATAATTAAATTATACACCAGCATCACAAAACAGATTTTATTTTGCATCCAAATTGAAATTCTATAAATATTGCTCATTTGTAGTGATAGCCATGGAATTGAAACAAAATTACAAAGAAATGCATATCGTTTGAACTGTCAGAAATTAGATTTTCAAATAAAAATTACTGATAATTATATTCTATCCTAAGTCCTTAAAAATATTTTGTTTTTATAATCTACATATAAATTATTGCTTAGATTTTATTTAATTTTATTTTGTAATATGCAAAATCGAAATTCTGACAATTCAAACAATATGTATTTCTTTGTAATTTTGTTTAAATTTCATCACTACAAATGAGTAATATTTATAAAATTTCAAATTGGATTTTACAGGTTACTAAACATGCAAAATAAAATCTGTTTAGTGATGCTGGTGTAGCATTTAATTCTCTACAACATTTATTTGAAACATTTTTGTTTAAAATTAAATGGGAAGTTTTGCGCAAGGAAAAACTGATTTCCCATGTTAAACGACTATGGCCCGCTTTTTAATTAACACCCTGTATATTATTTTGATTGGCGACTCAAAGACGGCCTATAAATATATAACGAATACCCAGTTAGGGGCGTAGGCTACTACCAATGGAAGTAGAGAAATTCAAATAGCGGAGGCGTGGCTATCAGTCCAGTAGTGCAATTCTCAAACAGTTTTTATTTGAATATAAATATTTTGCATTAAACTTAATAATTTAAATACATTTCCAATTATATATCATGTCGACTTGTACAGTATAATAATATTCATTTATTTTTTATAAATATAATTTAGAAATGGCATATATTTCAAGAACATTTAGGTCCACGAAGAAAATAGTTTGATATAAAAACTTATATTCGTGACGTCACATCTATATTTTCAAATTTCGGAGGACTCGCTTTTTGATAAGAATTTTTTTACCGGAGTTTCACCGACAGTCTTAGTTTTACTTATATGTTCAGATGATACTAAAAAATTGGTGGAACCCCCTATTGACATGATTGTCAGTCGAAATATTTTGGGTTTTTAAAAATTTGGTGAACCCGGCACTGGACGGTAATGCCACCCGTGAAAAATGAAAAGAACTACAATTGATTTTTAGGAACAAAAGAATTAGTTCCAAGACATTAAACCCCTATAGCGCTTTGTATTTTCTAGTCATTTTCGTTTTGTAATGTTGGTAAAATTCATTAAAATTTATGTAATTTTCAACGTTTGTGTTAAGTACATTAAAATTTATGATATGTGTTAAAATTATATGAATTTCCAAACATTTAGCTGCACTTAACATTTATTATATACTTTAATATTATTAGTAAATGTCAAATTATTAGAATTTGAATGTTTCACACGAAATAAATTTTTGAATGAAACATAAAATTTTGTGACATGTATTTGATATTTCGTCCTAAGCTGTGAGAACGAGTCACGTAAATTTTTTTATGATCGTCACGTTTTTTTAACCTGTAAATGTTTTCATCTGTAAAATAAAAAATGCTCGTATACATATGTGAGTTTCCATACTTTAAAAATAAAAGACAGTAGATGTTTAGAATACTAAATATTATTATCATTTGAATATTTGTAAAACGTTCAAATGATCAAATCCCAAATAAAAAGTTTTTGCCGAGCTAAACTCCTTTCCCAAAAATCTGATGTGGCCAGCACATAACCTCTCGCCAGATATTTTACGCATAAAACAAAAAATATTTTTAAATACAAATACATATATTCATGTCTCACTACAAAATAATTCTCACATATATTTGCAAAATCTATGGGATATTTTAATATAAATTATGTACAATACATACATTTTCTTTTGCTACTTTCCTTTTCTTTTTCTTTATATTCGTCATTTTTTCGCAAATTCCTTTTATATTATTGTTTACGTATATTCTTTTGCGTTGTTGACTTTTTTTATATTTTCATAATGATGTACAAATATTTTTGACAGTGGCATACAAATATTTGTGACAGTGACATTTATGTATCAATTACAAACATTTGAATTTCTTGCCTTGAAGTAGTTTGATCTGAGATTTTTTACATCAATTTTATATTCATTTCTTTATCTCTATATCGAAAGAACATATAATAATGAATATATATTTATCGAATAAAGAATTTAACGTTCTTTAATATAAGTATTTACATAAATTTTCAATAAATAATATTTAGATGATTTTTTTCTTGTAACTACTACTTCCGGATGTCCAATTGTTACCAAAACTTAATCAACTCTTCCCATTATTGTTAGATTGAGGAATCCGTAGTTAAAAATGTCTTTAGTCTTATAGTATTTGAGAAATCGTGGATCCAACATCCACACACACACACGGACATCATCGTAAAAATGTTATAATCGGATACTAGGGACCTTAAAACATGCTTATTCACTAAAATCTGGATATGCGATTTTTAGCATGAATTCAATACCTCTCTTAGCGAGAGGTAAAAAGGCGTTCTCGGAATGCTTCCAACAATGGCCGTACTGCTGGGAGAACAACTTTGAAGGATATTAGGTTTCCAACGCTCTAGGAATGCCATTTTTTTCGTGGTCAAAGGTCTGATACTTTTCTAATATACCTCGTATATAAGAAGAACGCAGCTATGTCCGCAAGTAACATAGTTCAGTTCCGTTTAAAAAGGTCGGGCAGTTGAGTATACAGACGTTGTGGAAGTCAGTTGTGTATACAGAGGCTGTGAAGGTCGGACAGTTAAATGTGATTTAAATAAAAAGTGATATAAATATCGTGGAAATAAATAGTTTTAAAATTTATTTATCGTTTATAAACATATATTTTAATTAATAACATTTCTTTTATTTTTACATTTCACCCAAATAACTAAAACGTTGCAAAATATTACGTCTCATTTCAAATACCCGTATCTCGAAAACAAAAAGAGATAATTCAATTCTGTTTGAAATTTCGAAATCCTTGAAGTTTTCTACGACGTTATTTTAAATTATTTTAATTCAGTGGTTTAAATCTGACATAAAGTTAAACCAATAATGGTTCAAAACTGTAAAAAAATAAAAACTTTTGTCAACACATTTACAAATTTTGATTATCTGAACAATTCTGTGTGAGAATAAATTTGAAGCTTGCTTCAGTCTTTGATTGAACAATAAATATTGATTTTTCTCTATAACAGACCGCATGCTGCTTTATATAAAAACTTAAAAGCTTAATGAAGTAACGCTTCATACACATACGAACTATAAAATGTATATGTGCAATATATAATATATATTTTCTTGCGTGAATGTGATACCAACATAAATTCCGTCTCAAATAAATTCCCAAATCTAGTTCCTTTTGTAAACAGTTGGCACACTTAGGAAACAGTTGAAATAAAACAAAAGACGACCGTTTGAGCATTTGTTCCAGAGCACACTCATTTTTTGTTTTTATTTATTTTCGCTTAAATTTTTGTTGTATATAAAAATAAATTTATTACAATTATTTTTAGATTTATGGATCTCAATTTTCAAAGTAAAATTTTATTTACTACATTATTTTTATCGTTGCACTTCTCGATGTATCTGACCTAATTCAAGATTGATTTTGTACCAATATTATTGTAATTTATCCAGACAATTCTCTTATAGTGTAATGTACACAATTGAATTGAATTCTGTGGTATTATTTCGCGAAATACTTGTAGTATTCCAGAATTCAATAACATTGTTTGCTTGCAAGTGTTTATGTGATTTTAATGGCATGTAACTCGAAAACTAAAAGAGATATTTCAATTCTGTTTGAAAATTTGAATTCCTTGAAGTTTTTTTTATAAGATTTGTAATTTTCAAATTATTTTGTATAGTAGTACAAAAATGGTCTAAAGATATTTAAAAAATGGTCGAAATTTTTAAACATTTAAAAATTAAATGTAATATTTTTGACTTTCAAGGTCAATATCTCGAAAACTAATCGAGATATGTTCAATATCATTCAAAATTTGAAATCCCTGGACAATTCTATATATGATACGTAATTTTCAAATTATTTTGTATAGTAATACAAAAATGGTCTAAAGATATTTGAAAAATGGTCGAAGATTTAAACATTTAAAAATTAAATGTAACTATTTTTGATTTTGAAGGTCAATATCTCGAAAACTAATCCAGATATGTTCAATATCATTAAAAATTTGGAATCCTTGGACAATTCTACATATGATAAGTAATTTTCAAATTATTTTGTATAGTAGTACAAAAATGGTCTAAAGATATTTAAAAAAGGGTCGAAATATTTAAACATTTAAAAATTAAATGTAACTATTATTAACTTTCAAGGCCAATATCTCGAAAACTAATCAAGATATGTTCAATATTATTAAAAATTTGAAATCCCTGGACAATTTTACATAAAATATGTAAATTTCAAATTATTTTCTGTAGTAGTACAAAAATGGTCTAAAGATATTTAAAAAATGGTCGAAATATTTAAACATTTAAAAATTAAATGTAATATTTTTGACTTTCAAGGTCAATATCTCAAAAACTAATCAAGATATGTTCAATATTATTAAAAATTTGGAATCCTTGGACAATTCTACATATGATACGTAATTTTCAAATTATTTTCTATAGTAATACAAAAATGGTCTAAAGATATTTAAAAAATGGTCGAAATATTTAAACATTTAAAAATTAAATGTAACTATTTTTGACTTGCAAGGCCAATATCTCAAAAACTAATCAAGATATGTTCAATATTATTAAAAATTTGAAATCCCTGGACAATTCTACATATGATACGTAATTTTCAAATTATCTTGTATAATAGTACAAAAATGGTCTAAAGATATTTAGAAAATGGTCGAAATATTTAAACATTTAACAATTAAATGTAATATTTTTGACTTTCAAGGTCAATATCTGTTGCGTCCCTCCGGTGCGAAGGACTAAGTAATAAGGACCTAATGGCTCGAAGGACCAAATGTTCAAACCCTAAACCAGCGAATCCGGTCTAGAAGAACCAAAATGTTTTGATCCTGCTCGCAAGCCCAAAATGCGATGTCTCTAGATCAGCGAATCCGGTCTAGAAACACCAACAATGTGTTTGATGTTAAATTCAATGAATAAAACAAAACTATATGTAAACCAAAATAATTACAACCTTCGATAGCTGGTTCACATCACTGGACTTGGCCAATAAACGGGATAATACTAATTTGTGAAATGTACTAATTAAAACGAACGAAGGACCAGTTAGTTTGACGAACTAACAAACGTGCTAAATATAATTGCAACAAAATAACAAACAACTGAAAACCAATTCTGAGAGATATGTGATAGCGTATTGAATACAAGTGACATAAACAATAATAAACCAAAGATAGAACAAATACGATATTTGTTGAAATTAACTAAATCATTTCATAAGTGTATGAACAAACAAATGTAGTTAAACAATATTAAGAACTCTAAATGAACTTAATAACAACCAACTAGACTGCAAAACTTGTTGCATTGAATGTACCTAGTCGACAATAACAGCAGATGCGCCGTGAATGACGTCACTCGAAGATGGACGTGTGTAAACAGGTTTACAAAGAAATAATAATAATTTCACCCAAGGAAATATGAATTAAATCCCTAACAACACGAGTTCCGTGAGAAATCAAATTGTACAGTTCGATTTTACAATTGATTCCTGAGATGTGTCTATTAGCTGCATAAAATGGCGCCGGAAAGTATTCGCGGACTAAAAAATACCAAATTAAATGAAAACCGAACGATACTCCTTGAATTAGTCGTGTTAGGCTAATCAAGCTACGCGTACGATAATTAAACAACCAATTACTTTACTGACCATATGAAAATCAGAAAGTTTATGCAAATGGTGGAAAATTCCACTCTCGCGGACGACGACGCGATACGTGTTTACCGTATGCAAGCTAGACACAGTCTGACTCGGTCGCAGCCGGTCAACGCTGAAGCAGCTGTACGCTGGGCGTGTGGGTGCGCGCGCACTCGCGTGAAGCCAGATGCAATAATATTAATATTAATAATTAGTTTAAGATACTACAGCTATTTCAAACAATACTAAAATTAAACTTAAACACGTAAAACCATATAACTAATTTTTCAAAGTAACAGAAACAGTTATTTCCATTTATTTATTGACTTATTTAAATAGAGTCAGGGCGGGTTAACCGTTCTATTCTTATGTGCAGCGGGTTGCTACCTCAAGGGGTTAATAATTCCTAATTTCTCTCATTTAAAACGTGTTAGTTTTAAACATACCGGCCACCTTAGGGTCTCCCTAAAGACAAACTTAGGCTGTTGGCAAAGGACACAGTTTTGCTATAGGGCGAGTGATTTCACCTTTCGCAGTTTTTAATACGGCAACTCTATTGATTCCATCTGATCCAGGAATCAATTTGATGACTCTAGCCAAACGCCATGCAGTAGGTGGCATTGGATGATCATTGATTAAGACAATAGTATCTATTGTCAATGGATCTGTATCCTCATTCCATTTGTACCGTTCTTGCAAGGTACGAAGATATGTTTGTTGCCAGCGTGCCCAAAATTGTTGTTGCAACTTGGACAACATTTCCCATGAGGACAAACGATTTGTGGGAGTCTCAGTGTGATCTAGAGACGGCAATGTTACAGTGGGTTCTGTAACTAAGAAATGTCCTGGTGTTAAGGGTGTGGGATCGGAAGGATCCGATGACTTCGGGAACAGAGGCCTGGAATTTAGCATCGCCTCCACTTCCGTCAACAAGGTAGAGAACTCTTCGTAAGTCAGAAGCTTTTCTGTGAGTACTCGTGATAATAGTCTCTTTGTAGACTTTATTGCAGCCTCCCAAAGCCCGCCGAAGTGTGGCGTGGACGGTGGATTGAAATGCCATGTGATCCCTTCTTGGTACACATGATTGGACACCTGAGTATTGAATTCCTCAGAGCTCAAGAATTTTTGTAATTCAGAGAGCTTGCGATTTGCACCTATGAAATTCGTGCCACAATCGCTGTATAGGTTTGCAACACGACCTCGGCGTGCTACAAAGCGTCTTAGTGCTGCCAAAAAGGTGTCCGTGGACATATCTGTGACAAGTTCGATATGCACGGCTTTTGTGGCAAAACAAACAAATAGGCATATATATGCCTTGTGTGAGGACGTGCCTCGTCTCCTGCTCCAGGAGATGTTATACGGTCCGGCGTAGTCTACTCCGGAATTAAGGAAGGGTTTGGCAATGTTAACCCTGTCCTTTGGTAATTGTCCCATGAGAGGGTAGCCGGTTGTCGGTCGAAACCGAAAACAATGGACACAACCTTTCAGCACAGAACGGATAGTTCGTCTGCTTGAAATGATCCAATATTGTTGTCCTAATAGAGACTCTAGACCTTGCGCACCAACATGCATATGCTTATCATGAAAGTGTTTAATGAGGGCCTTTGTAAATGGGTGTTGCGACGGCAACAGAATGGGGTGTTTCTGGGCGTATTCTAAATTAGCATGCTCCAGCCGGCCACCGACCCGAATTATACCTTCAGTATCAATAAACGGGACTAACGACTTGATTGGGGATCGACAAACTTTCCCTCGTTGTAGTTGTGATAATTCATCCTGTAGTCCTTCTGATTGAGCCAACAGGACGACTTTGGCTTGTGCTCGGACAAGCTCTTCTGGTGAAAACACATCAGCACCTTTTCGTTTGCCTGAAGAGATGTCTCTCCACCGTAAACAATAAGCCATAGTTCGCACCATCCGATTATAGTTGGACATTGCATTGAAAAAACTGAACTGCTGTACTGTTTTCAATGTTAGGCTTTTGACAATCTCTGTCTGAGCAGAGTTCGTTTGATCTTCGTCAAGTTGAACTACTTCACTTTGTGGCCAACACGAGTAAGGTTGTTGCAACCACTCTGGTCCACTTATCCAGAGAGTACATGTCTTGAAACTTAGAGGACTAAGACCTCTAGAACCTACGTCGGCCGCATTGTGTTCCGACGTTACATGACGCCAGTGTTCACTCGGAAAATTTGTCTGTATTTGAGCGACTCGATTACCCACAAATGTTTTCAGAGTGTGTGGTTCCTTGCGCAACCAGGCAAGAACTATCATAGAGTCCGAGAAGCAATGTACAGCCTCCGGTTGTTTTGGAATATTTTCGAGAATATTCTCGAGAAGTTTGGCGAGAAGATGCGCCGCACATAATTCCAGACGAGGTATAGTAATTTTTTTCAAAGGCGCTACACGCGTCTTTGCACAGAGCAATTGAACCACTGGTTTATCGTTTAGATAACTTCTAACATAGACAACGGCACAGTAGCCTCGCTCGGAGGCATCCGCCAATCCGATAAGATCGAATTTCGAACCCAAACAGGCTAACCTTGGTATCGAATAGTTGGATATACAATCGATCTCGTTCAGAAACAAGTTCCACTCTGAGACAATATGAGCGGGAGGTTCTTCATCCCATTCTACCTTTGATTTCCAAAGCTCTTGCATGATGAGTTTAAGAAACATCACCAATGGGGACATAATGCCTAATGGATCATAGATCCTTGCAATGCAGGACAAAATGTTTCTTTTGGTGCACAAATCGTCGGGTTTTGAGACCGTATACTCGTAGCAGTCGGACTTGCAAACCCATTTGACACCTAACAATTTCACTGACTCGTCGTCATTGAAGTGGACATCTTTCACTGCGCGTGCATTGTCTGGTAGTTCCTCCAGTACTGTTTGAGAATTACTGGCCCATTTTCGGAGGGTGAATCCTCCCCTTTCGAATATATCCGTGAGTTCACGGCGCAGTGTCAGTGCTGACTGAATGTCTTCAGCTCCAGTCACAACATCGTCCATATAGACATCATTTTGCAGGACTTTAGCTGCTAAGGGATATTGATCCCCTTCGTCTTGAGCCAACTGCTCAACTGTACGCAACGCCAAGAACGGCGAACAATTCAAACCGAAGCAGATAGTGTTGAATTGGTACACAATAGGATGTGTGGCATCCGCAGGTTTCCAAATGAACCTTAGAAATCGTTGATGCTCGCGTACAACTCTAATTTGTAGGAACATCTGTTTTAAATCCCCCGTAATTAAAATAGGATAAAATCTATTACGCAAATGAAGAGTGAAGATACTCTTCTGTAGTACCGGACCAGGATACAAGTAGTCATTAATCGACTTTCCATTAGACGATGGCTTTGAAGCATTGAACACAATGCGTACCGGTGTCGTCGCACTATCAGGTTTAACCACGGCATGGTGTGGAATATAGTACGAATCCTGATCATTTAAATTGGGTTGCACATCAAGTCTAGTGACGTAACCCTTTTGCAAATATTCTTCGAATATTGCATCATAAGCCTTGAGTAACTCTGGGTTTTTACTCAAGCGAGTCAGTTGTGCGTGACAAATGGACAAAGCTTTCTTGTATGAATTGCCTAGTACTGGTGGGTACTGTTTAAAAGGTAAAGAAACCGTGTATTTTCCCTCGGAGTCTCTTTGGGTAGTATTGACAAAATGGTCCTCCACCATTTTATCCTCCGGTTTAGTGACAACCGATGGAGTTGGAACATTTTCCAATTCCCAAAATTTAGACAACAGTTCGTGTGTATCTTCTTGTGTGTATGTATGATACGACACCACAGCATTGCTTGTTTGCTTGCTGGTATATTCTCCCATAACCACCCAACCAAAGATTGTTTTGATGGCGGTGAGTGTGCCATCGACTCCTTTCTTAACTCCGTTACGAATGATCTGACCCCAAATGTCAGCTCCTAACAGCATGTCTATTCGTTGAGATTTATAGCATTCGGGATCCGAAAGTTGGATATTTCCAAATTGTTTAAAGGTATCCCGAGATATTGGATAATCTGGGATTCTGCCTGTAATGTTGTCGATTACAATGCAACTCAAATCGAGAACTGGAGTTTCTCTACGACATGGTTTGATTTTGGTATGTATAATACCACTAGTGTCCTTGACGTGGGTGTCACTGATTGACATAATCTTTGTTTGACACGCTTCAATAGACAGATTTAAATTGTGGACACAACGACTTGTGATGTAGGATTTCTGCGATCCTGTATCCAATAAGGCACGTACAACATGTACCTTTCCTGCACTGTCAAATATATGCAGTTTTGCAGTGGGTAGTAATACCGAAGTATGTTTTCTGTGTTGACTTAGTGAATAAGTCCTAGCAGACATTGACGTAGTAGTTTCAGAATTACTACTACTGGCTTGTGAGTTTGCATCACTCTTGGGTGATGACGGACGATTTTTTTGCACAGATTGTTTATCACGCTTGGGTGATAACGACTTGTTCGACCTTTCACCAAAATGCAGCAGCGTATGGTGCGTTTTGTTACACGTTCTGCATGTGGCTGTACTAGGACAGTTCGGGCGTATGTGACCCATTCTAAGACAGTTGATGCACAACTTGTGTTTAATTGCAGCATCATGTCTTCCTTTAGGTTTAAGAGCTATAAACCCTTCACACTGACTGATGTAGTGAGATTTTCTGCAATACGGACAATTCGTATCAGTTGCCAATGTCATCGCTCGCGATGCTGGCTTGTGCCTTTTGATTGGCTCGTGAGTTTTGACAGGTTTGTTTGGTTCAACCTCTAAGCTTGAAACTTGCTTAGTCAAGAACGCAATTAACTCTACATGAGTGGGCTTGGAGTCAGAATCCAATGTTAGTTCCCACTGTCGTCTAGTAGCCGAATCTAGCTTACGACAAATCATGTTTTCCAAAATGACCCCACATGAGTCAACATCAACCTCTAAATTTTTCAGAGCAGCGATGTTTTCGCGTGCTGTGTTCAACAACGATTTTAGTGTAGGGGTGTCTGCCTGCTTGACCTTTTGCACATCTTGGAGTGCATTCAGATGTACCGACCTCAACAACCTAGGACGATAATATTCATCTGTGATGGCGTTCCATGCAATATCAAAACTATCAGCTTTGACGGGGATATTTGTAATAAGCCTAGCGGCTTCCCCTTTTAAAGATAACTTGAGATATTGAAGTCGTTCAATATCTGACAAACTGTCCCGATTTATCACCAACTGTGTGAATAAATCGTAAAAATTCATAAAAGTTGTTTTCTCCCCATCGAATGTTGGGAGATTCAATTTAGGCAAGCTGGGTTGCATATATCGCAAAGATTGTGCTGATTGAATCGAATGTGATTCTGATTTAGCTCTGTCGGACCCTGACTGTGATCCGGTGTCTCCACTGAACATAAGTTTGTAATTGACACGTATGTCGCAAATGAGTTCTTTTATTTCATTAAACAAATTCTTAACTCGGGAAATTTCTGCCAATATATCCTCGTCGGGATTTTTGGTTTGTTCTAACTTTGAAGAATATTCACAATAAGTACGATTGAATTCTTGTTCCCAAGCTGCGAGAGACGGAAAAGTTACCTCAAATTTCACTTTACTTTTTTCATCAGTCTCTGAAGAATAGACTGATAGACGACGAATATCTTCTGTCACAACCTCTAATTGTTTGTGCAGTAGTTTAGCCATTTTAGAGTGTGCTAATAAATGCAATTACTAATACCAAAGTAACTAGAAACAATAATTATCTCCGAATACCGACAAATCCGGCTCGAAGGACCAAATGTTGCGTCCCTCCGGTGCGAAGGACTAAGTAATAAGGACCTAATGGCTCGAAGGACCAAATGTTCAAACCCTAAACCAGCGAATCCGGTCTAGAAGAACCAAAATGTTTTGATCCTGCTCGCAAGCCCAAAATGCGATGTCTCTAGATCAGCGAATCCGGTCTAGAAACACCAACAATGTGTTTGATGTTAAATTCAATGAATAAAACAAAACTATATGTAAACCAAAATAATTACAACCTTCGATAGCTGGTTCACATCACTGGACTTGGCCAATAAACGGGATAATACTAATTTGTGAAATGTACTAATTAAAACGAACGAAGGACCAGTTAGTTTGACGAACTAACAAACGTGCTAAATATAATTGCAACAAAATAACAAACAACTGAAAACCAATTCTGAGAGATATGTGATAGCGTATTGAATACAAGTGACATAAACAATAATAAACCAAAGATAGAACAAATACGATATTTGTTGAAATTAACTAAATCATTTCATAAGTGTATGAACAAACAAATGTAGTTAAACAATATTAAGAACTCTAAATGAACTTAATAACAACCAACTAGACTGCAAAACTTGTTGCATTGAATGTACCTAGTCGACAATAACAGCAGATGCGCCGTGAATGACGTCACTCGAAGATGGACGTGTGTAAACAGGTTTACAAAGAAATAATAATAATTTCACCCAAGGAAATATGAATTAAATCCCTAACAACACGAGTTCCGTGAGAAATCAAATTGTACAGTTCGATTTTACAATTGATTCCTGAGATGTGTCTATTAGCTGCATAAAATGGCGCCGGAAAGTATTCGCGGACTAAAAAATACCAAATTAAATGAAAACCGAACGATACTCCTTGAATTAGTCGTGTTAGGCTAATCAAGCTACGCGTACGATAATTAAACAACCAATTACTTTACTGACCATATGAAAATCAGAAAGTTTATGCAAATGGTGGAAAATTCCACTCTCGCGGACGACGACGCGATACGTGTTTACCGTATGCAAGCTAGACACAGTCTGACTCGGTCGCAGCCGGTCAACGCTGAAGCAGCTGTACGCTGGGCGTGTGGGTGCGCGCGCACTCGCGTGAAGCCAGATGCAATAATATTAATATTAATAATTAGTTTAAGATACTACAGCTATTTCAAACAATACTAAAATTAAACTTAAACACGTAAAACCATATAACTAATTTTTCAAAGTAACAGAAACAGTTATTTCCATTTATTTATTGACTTATTTAAATAGAGTCAGGGCGGGTTAACCGTTCTATTCTTATGTGCAGCGGGTTGCTACCTCAAGGGGTTAATAATTCCTAATTTCTCTCATTTAAAACGTGTTAGTTTTAAACAATATCTCAAAAACTAATCAAGATATGTTCAATATCATTCAAAATTTGAAATCCCTGGACAATTCTACATATGATACGTAATTTTCAAATTTTTCTGTATAGTAGTACAAAAATGGTCTAAAGATATTTAAAAAATGGTCGAAATATTTAAACATTTAAAAATTAAATGTAATATTTTTGACTTTCAAGGCCAATATCTCAAAAACTAATCAAGATATGTTCAATATTATTAAAAATTTGAAATCCCTGGACAATTTTACATAAGATATGTAAATTTCAAAATATTTTTTATAGTAGTACAAAAATGGTCTAAAGATATTTAAAAAATGGTCGAAATATTTAAACATTTAAAAATTAAATGTAATATTTTTGACTTTCAAGGTCAATATCTCAAAAACTAATCAAGATATGTTCAATATTATTAAAAATTTGGAATCCTTGGACAATTCTACATATAATACGTAATTTTCAAATTATTTTCTATAGTAATACAAAAATGGTCTAAAGATATATAAAAAATGGTCGAAATATTTAAACATTTAAAAACTAAATGTAATATTTTTGACTTTCAAGGTCAATATTTCAAAAATTAATCAAGATATGTACAATATTATTAAAAATTTAGAATCCTTGGACAATTCTACATATGATACGTAATTTTCAAATTATTTTCTATAGTAATACAAAAATGGTCTAAAGATATTTAAAAAATGGTCGAAATATTTAAACATTTAAAAATTAAATGTAACTATTTTTGACTTGCAAGGCCAATATCTCAAAAACTAATCAAGATATGTTCAATATTATTAAAAATTTGAAATCCCTGGACAATTCTACATATGATACGTAATTTTCAAATTATCTTGTATAATAGTACAAAAATGGTCTAAAGATATTTAGAAAATGGTCGAAATATTAAAACATTAAAAATTAAATGTAACTATTTTTGAATTTTAAGGTCAATATCTCGAAAACTAATCAAGATATGTTCAATATTATTAAAAATTTGAAATCCCTGGACTATTCTACATATGATACGTAATTTTCAAATTATTCTGTATAGTAGTACAAAAATGGTCTAAAGATATTTAAAAAATGGTCGAAATATTTAAACATTTAAAAACTAAATGTAATATTTTTGACTTTCAAGGTCAATATCTCAAAAACTAATCAAGATATGTTCAATATTATTAAAAATTTGAAATCCCTGGACAATTTTACATAAGATATTTAAATTTCAAATTATTTTCTGTAGTAGTACAAAAATGGTCTAAAGATATTTAAAAAATGGTCGAAATATTTAGACATTTAAAAATTAAATATAACTATTTTTGATTTTCAAGGCCAATATCTCGAAAACTAATCAAGGTATGTTCAGTATCATTAAAAAATTCTCTGGACAATTCTACGTATGATATGTAATTTTCAATTTATTTTATTAACATTTACAATTTTTATATACACTTAAAGCAAAAATGAGAAAAAAGAATTCGTAAGGGTACTAATGCAACGCATTTTTAAGTTAAAAAGAATTCTGTAGGTGACAACTTAATTTCAAAAGTGACAAATGGCTCTCCACAATGGTCTACAGGGAGCTGTATATTTTATTGCCTTCTTCCTTGAAATCTCATCGTTTTTTCCACACACTTTTTCGACTAGTATTTTTAGAAATAAATCCTAATTTGTATATTTATAATTTTGCATTATATTTATACTACCCTATTTCCATATCTAGGGTATTTTTACCCTGCTGTTGGCAGCCCTAATCGCGTAAAGTAAAACTCCCCTAATGCATTAGTAAGAGCCAGGGTTGCGTTTTTTTATTAGTTCTTCAACACTAAATTACCCTAGGGTCTACAAACCACTTCCTAGGGATTTAAAAATGTTGTAAGTTGGCACTAACTGACAAACTGCCGCCTAGACATAAAATTTGAGAACTAGGCCAAAAACAAAGAAATGATTTATGGGGGAATCAAATTTTTATTAGTTGGGAACATAGATTTCGAGAGTTTGTTAGTGATGTGTTTAAAGCTTAGTTAAAATTTAACGGGTCATTATATTTTAATGATTTTTGGTAAACATATGTAAAATCAAATTTTCAAACAAAATTCAAATATCTCAATTACTTTTTGAGATATATGTCCTTAAAGTCAAAAATTGTTATAAACTTTTGAAAATGTTTAAATATTTGAACCATTTTTTAAATATTCTTTAACCATTATTGTACCACTATAACAAATAAATTAAAATAAAGGTATCTTATGCAGAAATCTTCAAGGATTTCAAATTTTCAAACAGAATTAAAATATGTTAATTACTTTTTGAGATATGAGCCCTTAAATTCAAATACTCTTAAAAATGTTTAAATATTTGAACCATTTTTTAAATATCCATTAACCATGATTGTACCACTGTACCAAATAAATTAAAATTAAGATATATTATGCAGAAATCTTCAAGACCTTCAAATTTTCAAACAGAATTAAAATAAGTTAATTACTTTTTGAGATATGAGCCCTTAAATTCAAAAATTGTTATAAACTTTTGAAAATGTTTAAATATTTGAACCATTTTTTAAATATCCTTTAACCATTATTGTATCACTGTACCAACTAAATTAAAATTAAATTATATTATGCAGAAATCTTCAAGGACTTCAAATTTTCAAACAGAATTAAAATATGTTAATCACTTTTTGAGATATGAGCCCTTAAAGTCAAAAATTGTTATAAAATTTTGAAAATGTTTAAATATTTGAACCATTTTTTAAATATCCTTTTACCAGTATTGTACCACTGTACCAAATAAATTAAAATTAAGATATATTATGCAGAAAACTTCAGGAACTTCAAATTTTCAAACAGAATTAAAATATGTTAATTACTTTTTGAGATATGAGCCCTTAAAGTCAAAAATTGTTATAAACTTTTGAAAATGTTTAAATATTTGAACCATTTTTTAAATATCCTTTTACCATTATTTTACCACTATAAAAAATAAATTAAAATTAAGATATATTATGCAAAAATGTTCAAGGATTCCAAATTTTCAAACAGAATTAAAATATGTTAATTACTTTTTGAGATATGAGCCCTTAAAGTCAAAAATTGTTATAAACTTTTGAAAATGTTTAAATATTTGAACCATTTTTTAAATATCCATTAACCATTATTGTACCGCTGTACCAAATAAATTTAAATTAAGGTATATTATGCAGAAATCTTCAAGGACTTCAAATTTTCAAACAGAATTAAAATACGTTAATTACTTTTTGAGATATGAGCCCTTAAAATCAAAAATTGTTATAAAATTTTGAAAATGTTTAAATATTTGAACCATTTTTTAAATATCCTTTTACCAGTATTGTACCACTGTACCAAATAAATTAAAATTAAGATATATTATGCAGAAAACTTCAGGAACTTCAAATTTTCAAACAGAATTAAAATATGTTAATTACTTTTTGAGATATGAGCCCTTAAAGTCAAAAATTGTTATAAACTTTTGAAAATGTTTAAATATTTGAACCATTTTTTAAATATCCTTTTACCATTATTTTACCACTGTACCAAATAAATTAAAATTAAGGTATATTATGCAGAAATCTTCAAGGACTTCAAATTTTCAAACAGAATTAAAATATGTTAATTATTTTTTGAGATATGAGCCCTTAAAGTCAAAAATTGTTATAAACTTTTGAAAATGTTTAAATATTTGAACCATTTTTTAAATATCCTTTTACCATTATTGTACCACTGTACCAAATAAATTAAAATTAAGTTATGTTATGCAGAAATGTTCAAGGATTTCAAATTTTCAAACAGAATTAAAATACGTTAATTACTTTTTGAGATATGAGCCCTTAAAGTCAAAAATTGTTATAAACTTTTGAAAATGTTTAAATATTTGTACCATTTTTTAAATATCCTTTTACCATTATTGTACCACTGTACCAAATAAATTAAAATTAAGATATATTATGCAGAAATGTTCAAGGATTTCAAATTTTCAAACAGAATTAAAATATGTTAATTACTTTTTGAGATATGAGCCCTTAAAGTCAAAAATTGTTATAAACTTTAGTGAATGTTTAAATATTTGAACCATTTTTTAAAATATCCTTTAACCATTATTGTACCACTGTACCAAATAAATTAAAATTGAGGTGTATTATGCAGAAATCTTCAAGGCCTTCAAATTTTCAAACAGAATTAAAATATGTTAATTACTTTTTGAGATATGAGCCCTTAAAGTCAAAGATTGTTATAAACTTTTGAAAATGTTTAAATATTTGCACCATTTTTTAAATATCCTTTTACCATTATTGTACCACTGTATTAAATAAATTAAAATTAAGGTATATTATGCAGAAATCTTTAAGGATTTCAAATTTTCAAACAGAATTAAAAAATGTTAATTACTATTGAAAATGTTAAAATATTTGAACTATTTTTTAAATATCCTTTAACCATTATTGTACCACTGTACCAAATAAATTAAAATCAAGGTATATTATATAAAATTCTTCAAGGGTTTCAAATTTTCTAACCGAATTACAATATCTCAATTACTTTTCGAGATATGAGCTCTCAAAATAAATATTACAAAAAATATTATTTCTCAAATGGAAAAAATGATGTCACCCTTAATACAAAAAGCAAAAGACTGGTATGAATAAATTGATTTGACCTTGAAAGATCAGGGGTACCAACCTATCAATAAAATTATTCCCCAAAAAAAATTGTACGATTTGTATGATAATTTTACTTGAGAAAATTCAATTATTTTAAATTATATTCTTGTAATAGTAACAATGTAATGCAATATATTATCTGGTGCATGCAAGATTGCAATTTACATAAGAATGTAACGCCTACGTACAGCATTGGTTCTCAAAATTTTATACGAAACACTAGCATTTGTTAATAATTATTTATTTAGGACATACGATAATCTCGATACATTTTTAATTTATTTAAAGTGTCTGTAACAGATATGATAATTATAATATTAATTAGTAAGTACAATATGTTCACTAAATGTGAGATACACTATTTTGATAGAACATTATTGAAAAAAAAAATACAATTTTTTATGTTGACATAATTTTTATTTGGAACTGGTGCTTGTTAGAAAAAAAAGTTTCAAGCAAAAAATGTTTAGAATTTAATATTGTACAACTTTTATTTGAAGGAATTTGTTGTAATTTTGCAAATAAACTGAAAAAATAGGAAAAATAAAAATGTCGACATAATTTAAAATTAATATTAGGGCGTGTTCTAGAATGGATTATAAGTTCAATGAATAAATAAATAATGTATTTATATACATATATATTTATTTTATAATAATAATTTACAATTATTAAATAAATAACATTTGTTCATTTTTTGTTTCTTTACATTTTTTTCTATCTAAATAATCTTTTTTAGATTGTACTTTATTTTTTGTATCATTTGTACATTTTTTATCTTTTTTTTTATTTGTATGCAAAATCATATGTGCAACTAAACTTGACTTCAACGTATAACTTGTGTTGCAAATTTCACAGTAGTGCAAAAGTTTATCCAACGGCTTTACTTTACTTGTCTGTTCCTTTTTTTTAATTTGAAAATCCGATTTTGATTTTGGGATCCCAGTTGGCTTATCTGAAATTTGTTCTTCGAAGTAGGATATAGTTGAATCTAGTAGGCTCTCAGAAGATAAATTTTTTTCTTCATATTCTTCAATTGTTTGTAGTTCATATTTTTTTTCTTTCTTTCTATCATTTTTTTCAATTGTTTGTAGTAAAATCATGTCGTCGTCAATTTTTTTTTTACCTGTCAAAACATTTGTCAGTATTTGTCCGTAGTTATTTTTTGTTTCTTCGTATTTTGGATGCCCCGTTAATAGGCTTGTTAATATTTGACTATAAGTTTTTTCACGTTTGCTAGACTGGTGTTCTTGGTTTTTTTTAACAATCGAATAATTTTTTATACACATTTTTTTGAAATTATAGGCGGTTCTCAAATCATTTAGACATGTATTACAAATATATACAGATGTATATTTAATATAATTCTGGAAAATAATTATTATAATTATTAAATATTATAGTTTTATGTCTTGAAATGGGTGTGGCATATTAGAATAAACAAATACTTGAAAATACGAAAATTAATTTTAGAATTTAATTTTAAATTTCTAATAATAATTTTCTAAATATAAAGTATATTTTTATGCGACTTACCATTTCGTGAACAATGTAATATAGTTTATCTATTATTTTGACGTCATCGTAATCTAATTCGTTTAAATTTTGTAAAACCATTTCATTTTGAACGCAAACACAACATAGGGGTTGAATTGAAAACATAATTACTAAATTATTTTATTATAAATCTCGGTGTAAAATCTTATACAAACACACGACATTTTTAAGATTTCATTTGGTCACATAGACGTAGTAATTATAATTTTCCAACCCCCAATAATTTTATTAGGTGCCCCCAAAAAATATACATCATAAAGTACTGTATTAATATTATATATTTCATATTTTGTATATATTATTTTTATTATTTTATACTGTAAATATATTTTTATTATTTCAACCCCTAATGTCGTCACGAACGCCACTGGAATAAATATATTGATTTCAAAATACCAACGTTTGATACACTTCTTCGACAATATTAAAACGAAGTTACTAGATATTAATTTCTTTGTTTAAAATAACCAAATTTGAAAATTATTGTAACATTTATCAATTTTAAATTGTTGTTATTATTTACACTATATTATATTAACAATATACTTCCTTAATACAGTTGACAGTATCATTATTATTAATATATATTTTTTAAATAAATAAAACTTGTAAATCTATAATTGTTGATTGTCCAAATTTATTATTTTCAAGATTTTATTTGGTTTTTAGTCATCGGGATTCAAACCCAAGACACCTACCTTGCCGGGATAGTGAATTACCAAGTAAGCTATTGGCTATCGGCAGGGTAGGTGTCTCGGAATCGAATCCCCATGGCTGAAAATTTTTCCTCAGGTATTTTAAGTTTTCAAGATTTTACCCTTTTAGATTTTGAGTTTTCGGGATATCCCTTTAGGTATTTTAGGTTTTCCCTGTACCCTGTTCACTCTTAGATTTTTGAGGTTTTATTTTTTGACTTTAGTTTTCGAGATTTTATCTTTTTGATGTACCCATTTCTCCCTTTTTAGGGTTTTTCGTTTGCCACAATCCACTGTAATCCATTTGTGGGTATTTTCTATACCCATTATTTTTGTTACACCTTTTCGAATATACATTAATTGTTAAAGCCAAATTCAAATTTGCCTCGATAGGGAATCGAACCCACAACCCTTAGGAGCGTCAATCTATCTTGCTACCATTATGCCACAAAGATGTACAGCATTATATTGTATTATTAAGGTTTTAGATTCACTGATCACAGAAAATTTCACTACAATATAGTCTGTACTTGGCTTTTATAGATTTTAGAAAGTGGTAAAGACCACAAATACATATTAGCCAAGTTAATAGCCATTATTCCTTATTTGATATGAGTTATTTGAAAGAAATACATTCTTATATTATGTTTGAATTATTTATTATTATTTATATTAACTTATATTAAGTACTTAATAATCTAAAAGTCAAAAAATGTTATAAATACTTGTAAATGTTTAAATATTTAGACCATTTTTCAAATATCTTTTGACTATTATTGTACCACTGTACGAAATAAATTCAAATTGACTTACATTATTCAGAAAGCTTCAAGGATTTCAAATTTTCAAACCGAGTTCAAAAATTTTAATTAGTATTTGAGATATGGGCCTTAAAAGTCAAAAAAAGTTATCAATATTTGTAAATGTTTAAATATTTGGACCATTTTTCAAATATCTTTTGACTATTATTGTACCACTGTACGAAATAAATTCAAATTGACTTATATTATTCAGAAAGCTTCAAGGATTTCAAATTTTCAAACCGAATTAAAAAAATTTAATTAGTTTTTGAGATATGGGTCATAAAAGTCAAAAAATCTTATCAATATTTGTAAATGTTTAAATATTTGGACCATTTTTCAAATATCTTTTGACTATTATTGTACCACTGTACGAAATAAATTCAAATTGACTTACATTATTCAAAAAGCTTCAAGGATTTCAAATTTTCAAACCGAATTCAAAAATTTTGATTAGTTTTTGAGATACTGGCCATAAAAGTCAAAAAAAGTTATCAATATTTGTAAATGTTTAAATATTTGGACCATTTTTCAAATATCTTTTGACTATTATTGTACCACTGTACGAAATAAATTCAAATTGACTTACATTATTCAGAAAGATGCAAGGATTTCAAATTTTCAAACCAAATTAAAAAAAATTAATTAGTTTTTGAGATATGGGCCATAAAAGTCAAAAAAAGTTATCAATATTTGTAAATGTTTAAATATTTGGACCATTTTTCAAATATCTTTTGACTATTATTGTACCACTGTACGAAATAAAGTCAAATTGACTTACGTTATTCAGAAAACTTCAAGAATTTCAAATTTTCAAACCGAATTCAAAAATTTTAATTTGTTTTTGAGATATGGGCCATAAAAGTCAAAAAAAGTTATCAATATTTGTAAGTGTTTAAGTATTTGGACCATTTTTCAAATATCTTTTAACTATTATTGTACCACTGTACGAAATAAATTCAAATTGACTCACATTATTAAAAAAGCTTCAAGGATTTCAAATTTTCAAACGGAATTCAAAAATTTTAATTAGTTTTTCAGATATGGGCCATAAAAGTCAAAAATGTTATCAATATTTGTAAATATTTAAATATTTGGACCATTTTTCAAATATCTTTTGACTATTATTGTACCACTGTACGAAATAAATTCAAATTGACATGTATTATTCAAAAACTAATTAACATTTTCAAGGATTTGAAATTTTCAAACCGAATTCAAAAATCTTAATTAGTTTTTGAGATATGGGCCATAACAGTCAAAAAAAGTTATCAATATTTGTAAATGTTTAAATATTTGGACCATTTTTCAAATATATTTTGACTATTATTGTACCACTGTACGAAATAAATTCAAATTGACATATATTATACAGAAAACTTCAAGGATTTCAAATTTTCAAACAAAACTCAAATATCTCTTATACTTTTCGAGATACAAGCACTGAAACATTCAAATTTCCGCGCGAAAAAAATTGTACTTACACATTTCCTTTCCAAGGACCCAGGTTTCCGGTTTACTGTTAACTTCTACAAGTACTGTAGGGGTACATATTAATAAAACCATTAAATCGGCAACACTTAGATTTACAAGAAAAATATTTGTGCTGTTTCTCATATCTTTTGATTTGAAAATGACAATTGGTACCATAATGTTACCGATGACTCCTAAGCACATAATAATAACACAAAACACCATTGACGTATTTCGAATATAACTTGGAAATATCGGCGTTTCGGAATCATTTTTTTCATTTTCAATATTCGGATAATAACTAATAGTTGTGTTTATATCTAAACCTGAATTGGCTTCACTGTTTACAGCTACCAGAGTAGAAATAGTCGAAATCATATCTACATTTTAAGATAAGTTTACGTTCGAATTTTTTATTATTTTCCGCGCGTAACATACCACGTGTAGTGTCGGGAGAAGACTAAGGAAAGGACAGCTCCATTCACAAGTTGTCTATACGAGCAGTGGTCTCGAAAATGTTGGGAGAAAGTACTACCTAAATATATATGTGAAACGAAAAATATATGATGGCTTTGACGGTTCGTAACTCGAGTACCAGTGGACGTATGTCGAATCTGACCAGAAATTTGGAATCCTCGGACATTTTTACATAGGGTGCATCATTTTAAAATTTTTAGAAGCACTGGTTACCAAATTATTAAAATATGTTTGAAAATTGATAGTATTTGCAAAAAAATAATGATTTTTTTTAAATTTTGAGTTTGACGGCTCATATCTTCAAAGCTAATTGAGATATTTTAATTCTGCTTGAAAATTTGAAATTTATGGACTTTTCTACATAAAATAACTTATTTTTAATTTACTTAAAACAATAGTTAAAATTTGATAAATAAATTTATAAAAGTGGCCAAAATTTCATGAATTTCAACAATTTTCAAAACTATTTGAGTTTGAATGCTTATATCTTAAAAACTAATAGAAATATTTTAAATCTGATTGAAAAATTAAAATCCCCAGACAATTTTGTATAAGATACATAATTTTCAATTAATTTTAAGTACCAGTTATAAAATTATTAACAATTATGTTTAAAATGGTCACATTTTTCAACAATTAAATATTTTGACAAATTCTGATCGAAAATGCAACAGGTTATGACGTCATATAGTAGTGCGCATGCGTAAAAACTTTTGGAATATTCAACTGGTCGATCGTCATTTTTTATGCCTTTTTTTCAAAGGCTACTAGACGAAATAGATAAATATCAAAACAAGATTATAACTAAGACAAACAAAAATATAAAAATTGTACGATTTTCGTACTTATTTTTGAGACAAAATTAATTTTAACTTTAGTATTTGTTAAGGGTTATTAAAAAAGTTACAGAACAAATTTAATATTTGAAAAGAAATAACAATTTTGTAATATTCTTGATATCATTTTATACTTCTTCATGTTCTGAGAAATGTATTTGTGGTTGGTACAAGAAATATAATTTTAGAATCCTACTCTATTTATGTAATGAAGCATTTATTATAATATATACAGGGTGTTATGTAAATAATGTGTCATACGTTAACACTTAATAAACATGGTTACAATGTATCGTAATCTGCAATAATTTCATTTCTAATGTGCTTGCTACAGTTGTAAAAGCACTTTAAGATCGACCAATAACATTTATTTTAATAAAGAAATATTTAAAAATCACAATAGTTTGAATGAAAAAAACAACACTTGTTATTAATAGCGACTATTTTGGCGCACTTCTCCTCAAACCAAATGCATGTGTAAAGTAACACGTTTTTCTAAATATCTAAGTATTATGCTACTGATTGCAAATTCAACGTCATTGTATGACAATCAACAAATATTGTTTTTTGGAACTTGATTTTTAGATTAAAAACATGGTTAGCAATTGTGCAAAATATATTTCAAATTAACATAAATAAATTAAATAATAAATTTAACAGCCATATTAATGTAATTTAAGGTTAATTTAAAAAAATTACATTTGATTTCAATTGTCTTTTATTTAATTTTTGTGACCCAAATACATACATACATATATAATAAAAAAGTAATTCATTTAAAAAGTATTTATACAGGATATCTCACAATTTTTTTTACTAATTCTGATCATTGCCCTAAATTTTTACCCGTTGTTATTAAACACCCTGTATATTATTAATTAAAACATAAAAAACGCTTGTTCAACTAAAATTTTTTATTCTCGAGCATGTATCAATATTTGTAAATGTTTTAATATTTGGACCTATTTTAAATATCTTTTGACCATTATTGTACCACTGTACGAAATAAATTAAAATTGACTTACATTATTCAGAAAGCTTCAAGGATTTCAAATTTTCAAACCGAATTCAAAAATTTTAATTAGCTTTTGAGATATGGGCCATAAAATTCAAAAAAAAGTTATCAATATTTGTAAATGTTTAAATATTTGGACCATTTTTCAAGTATCTTTTGATCATTATTGTACCACTGTACAAAATAAATTCAAATTAGCATATATTATTCAGAAAGCTTCAAGGATTTCAAATTTTCAAACCGAATTCAAAAATTTTAATTAGTTTTTGAGATATGGGCCATAAAAGTCAAAAAAGTGATCAATATTTGTAAATGTTTAAATATTTGGATCATTTTTCAGGTATCTTTTGACCATTATTGTACCACTGTACGAAATAAATTCAAATTGACATATATTATTCAGAAAGCTTCAAGGATTTCAAATTTTCAAACCGAATTCACAAATTTTAATTAGTTTTTGAGATATGGGCCATATAATTCAAAAAAAGTTATCAATATTTGTAAATGTTTAAATATTGGACCATTTTTTAAACATCTTTTGACCATTATTGAACCACTGTACGAAATAAATTCAAATTGATTTACACTATTCAGAAAGCTTCAAGGATTTCAAATTTTCAAACCGAATTAACAAATTTTAATTAGGTTTTGAGATATGGACCATAAAATCAAAAAAAGTTATCAATATATATTTGTAAATATTTAAATATGGACCATTTTTAAAATATCTTTTAACCATTATTGTACCACTGTACGAAATAAATTCAAAATGACTTACATTATTCAGAAAGCTTCAAGGATTTCAAATTTTCACACCAAATTCAAAAATTTTAATTACTTTTTGAGATATGGGCCATAAAATTCAAAAAAAGTTATCAATATTTGTATATGTTTAAATATTTGAACCATTTTTAAAAAATCTTTTGACCATTATTGTACCACTGTACGAAATAAATTCAAATTGACTTACATTATTCAGGAAGCTTCAAGGATTTCAAATTTTCAAACCGAATTCAAAAATTTTAATTAGTTTTTGAGATATGGGCCATATAATTCAAAAAAAGGTATCAATATTTGTAAATGTTTAAATATTTGGACCATTTTTTAAAAATGTTTTGACCATTATTGAACCGCTGTACGAAATAAATTCAAATTGATTTACACTATTCAGAAAGCTTCAAGGATTTCAAATTTTCAAACCGAATTAACAAATTTTAATTAGGTTTTGAGATATGGACCATAAAATCAAAAAAAGTTATCAATATATATTTGTAAATATTTAAATATGGACCATTTTTAAAATATCTTTTAACCATTATTGTACCACTGTACGAAATAAATTCAAAATGACTTACATTATTCAGAAAGCTTCAAGGATTTCAAATTTTCAAACCAAATTCAAAAATTTTAATTACTTTTTGCGATATGGGCCATAAAATTCAAAAAAAGTTATCAATATTTGTATATGTTTAAATATTTGAACCATTTTTAAAAAATCTTTTGACCATTATTGTACCACTGTACGAAATAAATTCAAATTGACTTACATTATTCAGGAAGCTTCAAGGATTTCAAATTTTCAAACCGAATTCAAAAATTTTAATTAGTTTTTGAGATATGGGCCATATAATTCAAAAAAAGGTATCAATATTTGTAAATGTTTAAATATTTGGACCATTTTTTAAAAATGTTTTGACCATTATTGAACCGCTGTACGAAATAAATTCAAATTGATTTACACTATTCAGAAAGCTTCAAGGATTTCAAATTTTCAAACCGAATTAACAAATTTTAATTAGGTTTTGAGATATGGACCATAAAATCAAAAAAAGTTATCAATATATATTTGTAAATATTTAAATATGGACCATTTTTAAAATATCTTTTAACCATTATTGTACCACTGTACGAAATAAATTCAAAATGACTTACATTATTCAGAAAGCTTCAAGGATTTCAAATTTTCAAACCAAATTCAAAAATTTTAATTACTTTTTGCGATATGGGCCATAAAATTCAAAAAAAGTTATCAATATTTGTATATGTTTAAATATTTGAACCATTTTTAAAAAATCTTTTGACCATTATTGTACCACTGTACGAAATAAATTCAAATTGACTTACATTATTCAGGAAGCTTCAAGGATTTCAAATTTTCAAACCGAATTCAAAAATTTTAATTAGTTTTTGAGATATGGGCCATATAATTCAAAAAAAGGTATCAATATTTGTAAATGTTTAAATATTTGGACCATTTTTTAAAAATGTTTTGACCATTATTGAACCGCTGTACGAAATAAATTCAAATTGATTTACACTATTCAGAAAGCTTCAAGGATTTCAAATTTTCAAACCGAATTAACAAATTTTAATTAGGTTTTGAGATATGGACCATAAAATCAAAAAAAGTTATCAATATATATTTGTAAATATTTAAATATGGACCATTTTTAAAATATCTTTTAACCATTATTGTACCACTGTACGAAATAAATTCAAAATGACTTACATTATTCAGAAAGCTTCAAGGATTTCAAATTTTCAAACCAAATTCAAAAATTTTAATTACTTTTTGCGATATGGGCCATAAAATTCAAAAAAAGTTATCAATATTTGTATATGTTTAAATATTTGAACCATTTTTAAAAAATCTTTTGACCATTATTGTACCACTGTACGAAATAAATTCAAATTGACTTACATTATTCAGGAAGCTTCAAGGATTTCAAATTTTCAAACCGAATTCAAAAATTTTAATTAGTTTTTGAGATATGGGCCATATAATTCAAAAAAAGGTATCAATATTTGTAAATGTTTAAATATTTGGACCATTTTTTAAAAATGTTTTGACCATTATTGAACCGCTGTACGAAATAAATTCAAATTGATTTACACTATTCAGAAAGCTTCAAGGATTTCAAATTTTCAAACCGAATTAACAAATTTTAATTAGGTTTTGAGATATGGACCATAAAATCAAAAAAAGTTATCAATATATATTTGTAAATATTTAAATATGGACCATTTTTAAAATATCTTTTAACCATTATTGTACCACTGTACGAAATAAATTCAAAATGACTTACATTATTCAGAAAGCTTTAAGGATTTCAAATTTTCAAACCAAATTCAAAAATTTTAATTACTTTTTGAGATATGGGCCATAAAATTCAAAAAAAGTTATCAATATTTGTATATGTTTAAATATTTGAACCATTTTTAAAAAATCTTTTGACCATTATTGTACCACTGTACGAAATAAATTCAAATTGACTTACATTATTCAGGAAGCTTCAAGGATTTCAAATTTTCAAACCGAATTCAAAAATTTTAATTAGTTTTTGAGATATGGGCCATATAATTCAAAAAAAGGTATCAATATTTGTAAATGTTTAAATATTTGGACCATTTTTTAAAAATGTTTTGACCATTATTGAACCGCTGTACGAAATAAATTCAAATTGATTTACACTATTCAGAAAGCTTCAAGGATTTCAAATTTTCAAACCGAATTAACAAATTTTAATTAGGTTTTGAGATATGGACCATAAAATCAAAAAAAGTTATCAATATATATTTGTAAATATTTAAATATGGACCATTTTTAAAATATCTTTTAACCATTATTGTACCACTGTACGAAATAAATTCAAAATGACTTACATTATTCAGAAAGCTTTAAGGATTTCAAATTTTCAAACCAAATTCAAAAATTTTAATTACTTTTTGAGATATGGGCCATAAAATTCAAAAAAAGTTATCAATATTTGTATATGTTTAAATATTTGAACCATTTTTAAAAAATCTTTTGACCATTATTGTACCACTGTACGAAATAAATTCAAATTGACTTACATTATTCAGGAAGCTTCAAGGATTTCAAATTTTCAAACCGAATTCAAAAATTTTAATTAGTTTTTGAGATATGGGCCATATAATTCAAAAAAAGGTATCAATATTTGTAAATGTTTAAATATTTGGACCATTTTTTAAAAATGTTTTGACCATTATTGAACCGCTGTACGAAATAAATTCAAATTGATTTACACTATTCAGAAAGCTTCAAGGATTTCAAATTTTCAAACCGAATTAACAAATTTTAATTAGGTTTTGAGATATGGACCATAAAATCAAAAAAAGTTATCAATATATATTTGTAAATATTTAAATATGGACCATTTTTAAAATATCTTTTAACCATTATTGTACCACTGTACGAAATAAATTCAAAATGACTTACATTATTCAGAAAGCTTTAAGGATTTCAAATTTTCAAACCAAATTCAAAAATTTTAATTACTTTTTGAGATATGGGCCATAAAATTCAAAAAAAGTTATCAATATTTGTATATGTTTAAATATTTGAACCATTTTTAAAAAATCTTTTGACCATTATTGTACCACTGTACGAAATAAATTCAAATTGACTTACATTATTCAGGAAGCTTCAAGGATTTCAAATTTTCAAACCGAATTCAAAAATTTTAATTAGTTTTTGAGATATGGGCCATATAATTCAAAAAAAGGTATCAATATTTGTAAATGTTTAAATATTTGGACCATTTTTTAAAAATGTTTTGACCATTATTGAACCGCTGTACGAAATAAATTCAAATTGATTTACACTATTCAGAAAGCTTCAAGGATTTCAAATTTTCAAACCGAATTAACAAATTTTAATTAGGTTTTGAGATATGGACCATAAAATCAAAAAAAGTTATCAATATATATTTGTAAATATTTAAATATGGACCATTTTTAAAATATCTTTTAACCATTATTGTACCACTGTACGAAATAAATTCAAAATGACTTACATTATTCAGAAAGCTTTAAGGATTTCAAATTTTCAAACCAAATTCAAAAATTTTAATTACTTTTTGAGATATGGGCCATAAAATTCAAAAAAAGTTATCAATATTTGTATATGTTTAAATATTTGAACCATTTTTAAAAAATCTTTTGACCATTATTGTACCACTGTACGAAATAAATTCAAATTGACTTACATTATTCAGGAAGCTTCAAGGATTTCAAATTTTCAAACCGAATTCAAAAATTTTAATTAGTTTTTGAGATATGGGCCATATAATTCAAAAAAAGGTATCAATATTTGTAAATGTTTAAATATTTGGACCATTTTTTAAAAATGTTTTGACCATTATTGAACCGCTGTACGAAATAAATTCAAATTGATTTACACTATTCAGAAAGCTTCAAGGATTTCAAATTTTCAAACCGAATTAACAAATTTTAATTAGGTTTTGAGATATGGACCATAAAATCAAAAAAAGTTATCAATATATATTTGTAAATATTTAAATATGGACCATTTTTAAAATATCTTTTAACCATTATTGTACCACTGTACGAAATAAATTCAAAATGACTTACATTATTCAGAAAGCTTTAAGGATTTCAAATTTTCAAACCAAATTCAAAAATTTTAATTACTTTTTGAGATATGGGCCATAAAATTCAAAAAAAGTTATCAATATTTGTATATGTTTAAATATTTGAACCATTTTTAAAAAATCTTTTGACCATTATTGTACCACTGTACGAAATAAATTCAAATTGACTTACATTATTCAGGAAGCTTCAAGGATTTCAAATTTTCAAACCGAATTCAAAAATTTTAATTAGTTTTTGAGATATGGGCCATATAATTCAAAAAAAGGTATCAATATTTGTAAATGTTTAAATATTTGGACCATTTTTTAAAAATGTTTTGACCATTATTGAACCGCTGTACGAAATAAATTCAAATTGATTTACACTATTCAGAAAGCTTCAAGGATTTCAAATTTTCAAACCGAATTAACAAATTTTAATTAGGTTTTGAGATATGGACCATAAAATCAAAAAAAGTTATCAATATATATTTGTAAATATTTAAATATGGACCATTTTTAAAATATCTTTTAACCATTATTGTACCACTGTACGAAATAAATTCAAAATGACTTACATTATTCAGAAAGCTTTAAGGATTTCAAATTTTCAAACCAAATTCAAAAATTTTAATTACTTTTTGAGATATGGGCCATAAAATTCAAAAAAAGTTATCAATATTTGTATATGTTTAAATATTTGAACCATTTTTAAAAAATCTTTTGACCATTATTGTACCACTGTACGAAATAAATTCAAATTGACTTACATTATTCAGGAAGCTTCAAGGATTTCAAATTTTCAAACCGAATTCAAAAATTTTAATTAGTTTTTGAGATATGGGCCATATAATTCAAAAAAAGGTATCAATATTTGTAAATGTTTAAATATTTGGACCATTTTTTAAAAATGTTTTGACCATTATTGAACCGCTGTACGAAATAAATTCAAATTGATTTACACTATTCAGAAAGCTTCAAGGATTTCAAATTTTCAAACCGAATTAACAAATTTTAATTAGGTTTTGAGATATGGACCATAAAATCAAAAAAAGTTATCAATATATATTTGTAAATATTTAAATATGGACCATTTTTAAAATATCTTTTAACCATTATTGTACCACTGTACGAAATAAATTCAAAATGACTTACATTATTCAGAAAGCTTTAAGGATTTCAAATTTTCAAACCAAATTCAAAAATTTTAATTACTTTTTGAGATATGGGCCATAAAATTCAAAAAAAGTTATCAATATTTGTATATGTTTAAATATTTGAACCATTTTTAAAAAATCTTTTGACCATTATTGTACCACTGTACGAAATAAATTCAAATTGACTTACATTATTCAGGAAGCTTCAAGGATTTCAAATTTTCAAACCGAATTCAAAAATTTTAATTAGTTTTTGAGATATGGGCCATATAATTCAAAAAAAGGTATCAATATTTGTAAATGTTTAAATATTTGGACCATTTTTTAAAAATGTTTTGACCATTATTGAACCGCTGTACGAAATAAATTCAAATTGATTTACACTATTCAGAAAGCTTCAAGGATTTCAAATTTTCAAACCGAATTAACAAATTTTAATTAGGTTTTGAGATATGGACCATAAAATCAAAAAAAGTTATCAATATATATTTGTAAATATTTAAATATGGACCATTTTTAAAATATCTTTTAACCATTATTGTACCACTGTACGAAATAAATTCAAAATGACTTACATTATTCAGAAAGCTTTAAGGATTTCAAATTTTCAAACCAAATTCAAAAATTTTAATTACTTTTTGAGATATGGGCCATAAAATTCAAAAAAAGTTATCAATATTTGTATATGTTTAAATATTTGAACCATTTTTAAAAAATCTTTTGACCATTATTGTACCACTGTACGAAATAAATTCAAATTGACTTACATTATTCAGGAAGCTTCAAGGATTTCAAATTTTCAAACCGAATTCAAAAATTTTAATTAGTTTTTGAGATATGGGCCATATAATTCAAAAAAAGGTATCAATATTTGTAAATGTTTAAATATTTGGACCATTTTTTAAAAATGTTTTGACCATTATTGAACCGCTGTACGAAATAAATTCAAATTGATTTACACTATTCAGAAAGCTTCAAGGATTTCAAATTTTCAAACCGAATTAACAAATTTTAATTAGGTTTTGAGATATGGACCATAAAATCAAAAAAAGTTATCAATATATATTTGTAAATATTTAAATATGGACCATTTTTAAAATATCTTTTAACCATTATTGTACCACTGTACGAAATAAATTCAAAATGACTTACATTATTCAGAAAGCTTTAAGGATTTCAAATTTTCAAACCAAATTCAAAAATTTTAATTACTTTTTGAGATATGGGCCATAAAATTCAAAAAAAGTTATCAATATTTGTATATGTTTAAATATTTGAACCATTTTTAAAAAATCTTTTGACCATTATTGTACCACTGTACGAAATAAATTCAAATTGACTTACATTATTCAGGAAGCTTCAAGGATTTCAAATTTTCAAACCGAATTCAAAAATTTTAATTACTTTTTGAGATATGGGCCATAAAATTCAAAAAAAGTTATCAATATTTGTAAATGTTTAAATATTTGGATCATTTTTCAAAAAGTAATTCATTTAAAAAGTATTTATACAGGACATCTCACAATTTTTTTTACTAATTCCAGTCAATGCCCTTAAAATTTTTACCCGTTGTTGTAAAACACCCTGTATATTATTTCAAACATAAAAATGCTTGTTCAACTGAAATTTTTTATCCTCAAGCATGTGTCGATGACAGGTTATGACACGTTAAGACAAACGACAATCTTACTGACCCTTAAATGTTCTATTTCAGGTTTCGGAACCGGAAGCATCGATTCTTCATCACTTCCGGTCCATATGCTGAAAGCTGCTGAAATTTAGAGCAACATACAACATTTTCATATAAGGTAAAATAAAAATTTTTGGCTTCATTTGTTATTTGTGTTAAGTTTAATATATTATAATAATATTGAAAATTTTTATAAAATGCCGAATTATTCCTTAAAGATATCTACTGATATTTTTTTATTTACTATTGCTTTACAATGTTATGCTATTCTGTAATATATCAAATGTTAACAATATCTTAGACTAAGCTTATAAAACTCCGTTTAAGAACAAATATAAAAAAACAAAAGACAAATACTCGACGTGCATAGGTTACTAGATACGAAAAATAGGGCAGATGCTACTACCATCTATATGTGGTTGTCATAGCAACCGACATACAAATAAGCGGGTGAAATACCACAATCCTTAGTGTGAAATAGTAAAAATTTTTGTCATTTTTTATTTAATTCTTTATAAAAAAATAATCTGCAATACAAATATAATAAATATATATGATGTCTTATGTATAAAATTATAAAGAATTTCAAACAGAATTAAAATATTTCAATTAGTTTTTGAGATATAGTCCCGTAAATTTGGTATAAACTTTTTGAATTGCTTAAAAATTTTGACATAACCACTCCTCCCTCATACCCAAAAATGGGTGTGTGGTACACCTTCAACGACTTTACCAGTAAATTCCTCGTACCAAAAACTATAAGTATACCAATTTTCATCAAAATATTCCAACGGATACATTTATTATTAAACATTCTTTAAAATCGTCAAAACTGAAAAAATAGCAAGGGGTACACCTTAGATTTTTTGCGATTTTTGGCCATATTCAGACTTTTCCTTCTGGAGATTGTAATAGTTGTTTAAAAATTATGAAAATTGGTACGCTTATGTAATTTTGCTCGTAGAATCTAATGGTGATATCGCCAGGCATGTATAAATGGCCATTTTTGAGATATGGCCCAAAAATGGGCACTATTGAGCAAAGTTTAGAGGACGAATATCTCGGAAACGAAAAGAGATATCGACCTGCGGTTTTAAAATCTTAAATCTACACCCTTCAAACTACTTAAATACAAATTTTCAGATTTTTATTTTTTTTGAAAATTTCGACCCTATTTTATACTACTCCCTCCTCATACCCAAAAATGGGTGTGCGGCACGTCTTCAACGACCTCACCAGTAAATTCCTCGTACCAAAAACTATAAGTATACCAATTTTCATCAAAATATTCCAAGGGATACATTTATTATTAAACATTCTTTAAAATCGTCAAAATCTGAAAAAATCCCAAGGGGTACACCGTAGATTTTTTGCGATTTTTGGCCATTTTCAGACTTTTCCTTCTGGAGATTGTAATAGTTGTTCAAAAATTATGAAAATTGGTATGCTTATGTAAATTTGCTCGTAGAATCTAATGGTGATATCGCCAGGGGCGTATATATGGCCATTTTTGGGATATGGGCCAAAAATGGACATTTTTGAACAAATTTTTGATGACGAATATTTCGGAAACGAAAAGAGATATCGACCTGCGGTTTCAAAATTTGGAATGTACATGTTGAGGAGAATAAATATGTATCAAAATCTCAATTATTTATTTTGAGTCGACATTTGATAATTTTGGTGCTTTTTATAGATTTTTGGACTTTGGGACAGGAATTAAGATCAAATTAATATGGATAAGGTTAGGTATGATAAAATTATTAATTAAATTATTTACATATATAATAGTAATAGATATTTCTGACCTTAAATGCGATTTGATTGAATTTTATAGTTCATATTCAATGGATATAGATTTTATAAAGCAGCCAGCTATGCTATAACCATGGAAACAGCTACCATATTAAGAAATTCTGATTGACAGATGTCAGTGTCAAAATTAGTTAGTATTACGGTGAAGCATCTTGTAATATTAGTAATATTTACCAATTAAAATGTTTTTCAATGCTTTTTGAAGACTTCTCAGTATTTTTTATCAACAGGAATTAATGTTTATCTTTATTTTTATTAGAAAAAGCTCTAAGCTCAAGAAAGTTCAACGTTCTTTTACTTAAATTTAGCGGAAAACGATTTTCTTTCGTGTTACGTGCAAAATAAAAGTCAAATGCTAATTATAAAAAAGAAAACATAGTCGTTTTGTAAACAAAGAACAAAATAAAGTTTTATTACTATTGTTCTTTTACTTTTTCAAAGTAAGCTTATTTTTAATTGAAAAGTTACAGTTTTAGTTCCCAATACACATAAAAGTATATACAGTAATTTATTTTTAAAGATGTCCGATCTTGGTCATCTGGATCATAAACGAAATATCAAATTGGCATACATTTATCTCCCTCATTTGCAAATACCACAACCGTGAGCGATAAAGATGGATATAACACATACATAATACAGCTGACCGTGATCTTACATCTTTCACAAATTATATTGTATATAGTTTCAATCAAATTTTTTGTGAATTTCGGGAAGTGCACATTTTTTATATGTTTGCAAGTAACTTTTAAACGATTATAGATAGCAACTTGCACGATAAAAATTTGGAATCTACATGAAATTCTCTATAATATACATCAGCAGACATTTTTTTATATAGGCTGTTCCAATAGTTACAGACAGTTAAATGTACACATATTTTTCAATAATTTTTATTATAAACAATGAATTTTCATCTAGATCATTTTCTATATTTTTGCCTGTAGCTTCTAAACGGTTAAAGCTAGCAACTTGTACGTTGCAAATTTGGAATCTACATGAAATTCTCTATAATATGCATCAGCAGACATATTTGTATATAGGCTGTTCCAATAGTTACAGGCAGTTAAAAGTACACTTATTTTTAAATAATTTTTGTTATAAACAATGAATTTTTGTCTAGTTCATTTTCTCTATTTTTGCCTGTAGCTTCTAAACGGTTAAAGCTAGCAACTTGTACGACGCAAATTTGGAATTTACATGAAATTCTCTATAATATACATCAGCAGACATTTTTGTATATAGGCTGTTCCAATAGTGACAGGCAGTTAAAAGTACACTTATTTTTAAATAATTTTTATTATAAACAATGAATTTTTGTCTAGTTCATTTTCTATATTATTGCCTGTAGCTTCTAAACGGTTAAAGCTAGCAACTTGTACGATGCAAATTTGGAATCTACATGAAATTCTCTATAATATACATCAGCAGTCATTTTTGTATATAGGCTGTTCCAATAGTGACAGGCAGTTAAAAGTACACTTATTTTTAAATAATTTTTATTATAAACAATGAATTTTTGTCTAGTTCATTTTCTTTATTTTTGCCTGTAGCTTCTAAACGGTTAAAGCTAGCAACTTGTACGATGCAAATTTTGAATCTACATGAAATTCTCTATAAATACTTCGGCAGACATTTTTGTATATAGGCTGTTCCAATAGTTACAGGCAGTTAAATGTACACATATTTTTCAATATTTTTTATTATAAAAAAAGAATTTTCATCTAGCTCATTTTCTATATTTTTGCCTGTAGCTTCTAAACGGTTAAAGCTAGCAACTTGTATGATGCAAATTTGGAATCTACATGAAATTCTCTATAATATACATCAGCAGACATTTTTGTATATAGGCTGTTCCAATAGTGACAGGCAGTTAAAAGTACACTTATTTTTAAATAATTTTTATTATAAACAATGAATTTTTGTCTAGTTCATTTTCTATATTATTGCCTGTAGCTTCTAAACGGTTAAAGCTAGCAACTTGTACGATGCAAATTTGGAATCTACATGAAATTCTCTATAAATACTTCGGCAGACATTTTTGTATATAGGCTGTTCCAATAGTTACAGGCAGTTAAATGTACACATATTTTTCAATAGTTTTTATTATAAAAAAAGAATTTTCATCTAGCTCATTTTCTATATTTTTGCCTGTAGCTTCTAAACGGTTAAAGCTAGTAACTTGTATGATGCAAATTTGGAATCTACATGAAATTCTCTATAATATACATCAGCAGACATTTTTGTATATAGGCTGTTTCAATAGTGACAGGCAGTTAAACGTACACTTATTTTTAAATAATTTTTATTATTATAAACAATGAATTTTTGTCTAGTTCATTTTCTATATTTTTGCCTGTAGCTTCTAAACGGTTAAAGCTAGCAACTTGTACGATGCAAATTTGGAATCTACATGAAATTCTCTATAATATACACCAGCAGACATTTTTGTATATAGGCTTTCCAATAGTGACAGGCAGTTAAAAGTACACTTATTTTTAAATAATTTTTATTATAAACAATGAATTTATGTCTAGATCATTTTCTATATTTTTGCCTGTAGCTTCTAAACGGTTAAAGCTAGCAACTTGTACGATGCAAATTTGGAATCTACATGAAATTCTCTATAAATACTTCGGCAGACATTTTTGTATATAGGCTGTTCCAATAGTGACAGGCAGTTAAAACTACACTTATTTTTAAATAATTTTTATTATAAACAATGAATTTTTGTCTAGTTCATTTTCTCTATTTTTGCCTGTAGCTTCTAAACGGTTAAAGCTAGCAACTTGTACGATGCAAATTTGGAATCTACATGAAATTCTCTATAATATACATCAGCAGCCATTTTTGTATATAGGCTGTTCCAATAGTGACAGGCAGTTAAAAGTACACTTATTTTTAAATAATTTTTATTATTATAAACAATGAATTATTGTCTAGTTCATTTTCTCTATTTTTGCCTGTAGCTTCTAAACGGTCAAAGCTAGCAACTTGTACGATGCAAATTTGGAATCTACATGAAATTCTCTATAATATACATCAGCAGACATTTTTGTATATAGGCTGTTCCAATAGTGACAGGCAGTTAAAGTACGCTTATTTTTAAATAATTTTTATTATAAACAATGAATTTTTGTCTAGTTCATTTTCTCTATTTTTGCCTGTAGCTTCTAAACGGTTAAAGCTAGCAACTTGTACGATGCAAATTTGGAATCTACATGAAATTCTCTATAATATACATCAGCAGACATTTTTGTATATAGCCTGTTCCAATAGTGACAGGCAGTTAAACGTACACTTATTTTTAAATAATTTTTATTATTATTAACAATGAATTTTTGTCTAGTTCATTTTCTCTATTTTTCCCTGTAGCTTCTAAACGGTCAAAGCTAGCAACTTGTACGATGCAAATTTGGAATCTACATGAAATTCTCTATAATATACATCAGCAGACATTTTTGTATATAGGCTGTTCCAATAGTTACAGGCAGTTAAATGTACACATATTTTTCAATATTTTTTATTATAAAAAAAGAATTTTCATCTAGCTCATTTTCTATATTTTTGCCTGTAGCTTCTAAACGGTTAAAGCTAGCAACTTGTATGATGCAAATTTGGAATCTACATGAAATTCTCTATAATATACATCAGCAGACATTTTTGTATATAGGCTGTTCCAATAGTGACAGGCAGTTAAAAGTACACTTATTTTTAAATAATTTTTATTATAAACAATGAATTTTTGTCTAGTTCATTTTCTATATTATTGCCTGTAGCTTCTAAACGGTTAAAGCTAGCAACTTGTACGATGCAAATTTGGAATCTACATGAAATTCTCTATAAATACTTCGGCAGACATTTTTGTATATAGGCTGTTCCAATAGTTACAGGCAGTTAAATGTACACATATTTTTCAATATTTTTTATTATAAAAAAAGAATTTTCATCTAGCTCATTTTCTATATTTTTGCCTGTAGCTTCTAAACGGTTAAAGCTAGTAACTTGTATGATGCAAATTTGGAATCTACATGAAATTCTCTATAATATACATCAGCAGACATTTTTGTATATAGGCTGTTTCAATAGTGACAGGCAGTTAAACGTACACTTATTTTTAAATAATTTTTATTATTATAAACAATGAATTTTTGTCTAGTTCATTTTCTATATTTTTGCCTGTAGCTTCTAAACGGTTAAAGCTAGCAACTTGTACGATGCAAATTTGGAATCTACATGAAATTCTCTATAATATACACCAGCAGACATTTTTGTATATAGGCTTTCCAATAGTGACAGGCAGTTAAAAGTACACTTATTTTTAAATAATTTTTATTATAAACAATGAATTTATGTCTAGATCATTTTCTATATTTTTGCCTGTAGCTTCTAAACGGTTAAAGCTAGCAACTTGTACGATGCAAATTTGGAATCTACATGAAATTCTCTATAAATACTTCGGCAGACATTTTTGTATATAGGCTGTTCCAATAGTGACAGGCAGTTAAAACTACACTTATTTTTAAATAATTTTTATTATAAACAATGAATTTTTGTCTAGTTCATTTTCTCTATTTTTGCCTGTAGCTTCTAAACGGTTAAAGCTAGCAACTTGTACGATGCAAATTTGGAATCTACATGAAATTCTCTATAATATACATCAGCAGCCATTTTTGTATATAGGCTGTTCCAATAGTGACAGGCAGTTAAAAGTACACTTATTTTTAAATAATTTTTATTATTATAAACAATGAATTATTGTCTAGTTCATTTTCTCTATTTTTGCCTGTAGCTTCTAAACGGTCAAAGCTAGCAACTTGTACGATGCAAATTTGGAATCTACATGAAATTCTCTATAATATACATCAGCAGACATTTTGTATATAGGCTGTTCCAATAGTGACAGGCAGTTAAAGTACGCTTATTTTTAAATAATTTTTATTATAAACAATGAATTTTTGTCTAGTTCATTTTCTCTATTTTTGCCTGTAGCTTCTAAACGGTTAAAGCTAGCAACTTGTACGATGCAAATTTGGAATCTACATGAAATTCTCTATAATATACATCAGCAGACATTTTTGTATATAGCCTGTTCCAATAGTGACAGGCAGTTAAACGTACACTTATTTTTAAATAATTTTTATTATTATTAACAATGAATTTTTGTCTAGTTCATTTTCTCTATTTTTCCCTGTAGCTTCTAAACGGTCAAAGCTAGCAACTTGTACGATGCAAATTTGGAATCTACATGAAATTCTCTATAATATACATCAGCAGACATTTTTGTATATAGGCTGTTCCAATAGTTACAGGCAGTTAAATGTACACATATTTTTCAATATTTTTTATTATAAAAAAAGAATTTTCATCTAGCTCATTTTCTATATTTTTGCCTGTAGCTTCTAAACGGTTAAAGCTAGCAACTTGTATGATGCAAATTTGGAATCTACATGAAATTCTCTATAATATACATCAGCAGACATTTTTGTATATAGGCTGTTCCAATAGTGACAGGCAGTTAAAAGTACACTTATTTTTAAATAATTTTTATTATAAACAATGAATTTTTGTCTAGTTCATTTTCTATATTATTGCCTGTAGCTTCTAAACGGTTAAAGCTAGCAACTTGTACGATGCAAATTTGGAATCTACATGAAATTCTCTATAAATACTTCGGCAGACATTTTTGTATATAGGCTGTTCCAATAGTTACAGGCAGTTAAATGTACACATATTTTTCAATATTTTTTATTATAAAAAAAGAATTTTCATCTAGCTCATTTTCTATATTTTTGCCTGTAGCTTCTAAACGGTTAAAGCTAGTAACTTGTATGATGCAAATTTGGAATCTACATGAAATTCTCTATAATATACATCAGCAGACATTTTTGTATATAGGCTGTTTCAATAGTGACAGGCAGTTAAACGTACACTTATTTTTAAATAATTTTTATTATTATAAACAATGAATTTTTGTCTAGTTCATTTTCTATATTTTTGCCTGTAGCTTCTAAACGGTTAAAGCTAGCAACTTGTACGATGCAAATTTGGAATCTACATGAAATTCTCTATAATATACACCAGCAGACATTTTTGTATATAGGCTTTCCAATAGTGACAGGCAGTTAAAAGTACACTTATTTTTAAATAATTTTTATTATAAACAATGAATTTATGTCTAGATCATTTTCTATATTTTTGCCTGTAGCTTCTAAACGGTTAAAGCTAGCAACTTGTACGATGCAAATTTGGAATCTACATGAAATTCTCTATAAATACTTCGGCAGACATTTTTGTATATAGGCTGTTCCAATAGTGACAGGCAGTTAAAACTACACTTATTTTTAAATAATTTTTATTATAAACAATGAATTTTTGTCTAGTTCATTTTCTCTATTTTTGCCTGTAGCTTCTAAACGGTTAAAGCTAGCAACTTGTACGATGCAAATTTGGAATCTACATGAAATTCTCTATAATATACATCAGCAGCCATTTTTGTATATAGGCTGTTCCAATAGTGACAGGCAGTTAAAAGTACACTTATTTTTAAATAATTTTTATTATTATAAACAATGAATTATTGTCTAGTTCATTTTCTCTATTTTTGCCTGTAGCTTCTAAACGGTCAAAGCTAGCAACTTGTACGATGCAAATTTGGAATCTACATGAAATTCTCTATAATATACATCAGCAGACATTTTTGTATATAGGCTGTTCCAATAGTGACAGGCAGTTAAAGTACGCTTATTTTTAAATAATTTTTATTATAAACAATGAATTTTTGTCTAGTTCATTTTCTCTATTTTTGCCTGTAGCTTCTAAACGGTTAAAGCTAGCAACTTGTATGATGCAAATTTGGAATCTACATGAAATTCTCTATAATATACATCAGCAGATATTTTTGTATATAGACTGTTCCAATAGTGACAGGCAGTTAAAAGTACAATTATTTTTAAATAATTTTTATTATAAACAATGAATTTTTGTGTAGTTCATTTTCTTTATTTTTGCCTGTAGCTTCTAAACGGTTAAAGCTAGCAACTTGTATGATACAAATTTGGAATCTACATGAAATTCTCTATAATATACATCAGCAGACATTTTTGTATATAGGCTGTTCCAATAGTGACAGGCAGTTAAAAGTACATTTATTTTTAAATAATTTTTATTATAAACAATGAATTTTTGTCTAGTTCATTTTCTCTATTTTTGCATGTAGCTTCTAAACGGTTAAAGCTAGCAACTTGTACGACGCAAATTTGGAATTTACATGAAATTCTCTATAATATACATCAGCAGACATTTTTGTATATAGGCTGTTCCAATAGTGACAGGCAGTTAAACGTACACTTATTTTTAAATAATTTTTATTATAAACAATGAATTTTTGTCTAGTTCATTTTCTATATTATTGCCTGTAGCTTCTAAACGGTTAAAGCTAGCAACTTGTACGATGCAAATTTGGAATCTACATGAAATTCTCTATAATATACATCAGCAGCCATTTTTGTATATAGGCTGTTCCAATAGTGACAGGCAGTTAAAAGTACACTTATTTTTAAATAATTTTTATTATAAACAATGAATTTTTGTCTAGTTCATTTTCTATATTATTGCCTGTAGCTTCTAAACGGTTAAAGCTAGCAACTTGTACGATGCAAATTTGGAATCTACATGAAATTCTCTATAATATACATCAGCAGACATTTTTGTATATAGGCTGTTCCAATAGTGACAGGCAGTTAAACGTACACTTATTTTTAAATAATTTTTATTATAAACTATGAATTTTTGTCTAGTTTATTTTCTATATTTTTGCCTGTAGCTTCTAAACGGTCAAAGCTAGCAACTTGTTCGATGCAAATTTGGAATCTACATGAAATTCTCTATAATATACATCAGCAGACATTTTTTTATATAAGCTGTTCCAATAGTTACAGGCAGTTAAATGTACACATATTTTTCAATATTTTTTATTATAAAAAAAGAATTTTCATCTAGCTCATTTTCTATATTTTTGCCTGTAGCTTCTAAACGGTTAAAGATAGCAACTTGTACGATGCAAATTTGGAATCTACATGAAATTCTCTATAATATACATCAGCAGATATTTTTGTATACAGGCTGTTCCAATAGTGACAGGCAGTGAAAAGTACACTTATTTTTAAATAATTTTTATTATAAACAATTAATTTTTGTCTAGTTCATTTTCTCTATTTTTGCCTGTAGCTTCTAAACGGTTAAAGCTAGCAACTTGTACGATGCAAATTTGGAATCTACATGAAATTCTTTATAATATACATCAGCAGACATTTTTGTATATAGGCTGTTCCAATAGTGACAGGCAGTTAAAAGCACACCTATTTTTAAATAATTTTTATTATAAACAATGAATTTTCGTCTAGTTCATTTTCTATATTTTTGCCTGTAGCTTCTAAACGGTTAAAGCTAGCAACTTGTACGATGCAAACTTGGAATCTACATGAAATTCTCTATAATATACATCAGCAGACATTTTTGTATATAGGCTGTTCCAATAGTGACAGGCAATTAAATGTACACTTATTTTTAAATGATTTTTATTATAAACAATGAATTTTTGTCTAGTTCATTTTCTCTATTTTTGCCTGTAGATTCTAAACGGTTAAAGCTAGCAACTTGTACGATGCAAATTTGGAATCTACAGGAAATTCTCTATAATATACATCAGCAGACATTTTTGTATATAGGCTGTTCCAATAGTGACAGGCAGTTAAATGCACACCTATTTTTAAATAATTTTTATTATAAACAATGAATTTTCGTCTAGTTCATTTTCTATATTTTTGCCTGTAGCTTCTAAACGGTTAAAGCTAGCAACTTGTATGATGCAAATTTGGAATCTACATGAAATTCTTTATAATATACATCAGCAGACATTTTTGTATATAGGCTGTTCCAATAGTGGCAGGCAGTTAAATGTACACTTATTTTTAAATAATTTTTATTATAAACAATGAATTTTTGTCTAGTTCATTTTCTCTATTTTTGCCTGTAGCTTCTAAACGGTTAAAGCTAGCAACTTGTACGTTGCAAATTTGGAATCTACATGAAATTCTCTATAATATACATCAGCAGACATTTTTGTATATAAGCTGTTCCAATAGTGACAGGCAGTTAAACGTACACTTATTTTTAAATAATTTTATTATAAACAATGAATTTTTGTCTAGTTCATTTTCTCTATTTTTGCCTGTAGCTTCTAAACGGTCAAACCTAGCAACTTGTACGATGCAAACTTGGAATCTACATGAAATTCTCTATAATATACATCAGCAGACATTTTTGTATATAGGCTGTTCCAATAGTGACAGGCAGGTAAATGTACACTTATTTTTAAATGATTTTTATTATAAACAATGAATTTTTGTCTAGTTCATTTTCTCTATTTTTGCCTGTAGCTTCTAAACGGTTAACGCTAGCAACTTGTACGATGCAAATTTGGAATCTACATGAAATTCTCTATAATATACATCAGCAGACATTTTTGTATATAGGCTGTTCCAATAGTGACAGACAGTTAAAGTACGCTTATTTTTAAATAATTATTATTATAAACAATGAATTTTTGTCTAGTTTATTTTCTATATTTTTGCCTGTAGCTTCTAAACGGTTAAAGCTAGCTACTTGTACGATACAAATTAGGAATCTACATGAAATTCTCTATAATATACATCAGCAGACATTTTTGTATATAGGCTGTTCCAATAGTGACAGGCAGTTAAACGTACACTTATTTTTAAATAATTTTTATTATTATAAACAATGAATTTTTGTCTAGTTCATTTTCTCTATTTTTGCCTGTAGCTTCTAAACGGTTAAAGCTAGCAACTTGTACGATGCAAATTTGGAATCTACATGAAATTCTCTATAATATACATCAGCAGACATTTTTGTATATAGCCTGTTCCAATAGTGACAGGCAGTTAAACGTACACTTATTTTTAAATAATTTTTATTATTATTAACAATGAATTTTTGTCTAGTTCATTTTCTCTATTTTTCCCTGTAGCTTCTAAACGGTCAAAGCTAGCAACTTGTACGATGCAAATTTGGAATCTACATGAAATTCTCTATAATATACATCAGCAGACATTTTTGTATATAGGCTGTTCCAATAGTGACAGGCAGTTAAACGTACACTTATTTTTAAATAATTTTTATTATTATAAACAATGAATTTTTGTCTAGTTCATTTTATCTATTTTTGCCTGTAGCTTCTAAACGGTCAAAGCTAGCAACTTGTATGATGCAAATTTGGAATCTACATGAAATTCTTTATAATATACATCAGCAGATATTTTTGTATATAGGCTGTTCCAATAGTGACAGGCAGTTAAAAGTACACTTATTTTTAAATAATTTTTTTTATAAACAATGAATTTTTGTCTAGTTCATTTTCTCTATTTTTACCTGTAGCTTCTAAACGGTTAAAGCTAGCAACATGTACGATGCAAATTTGGAATCTACATGAAATTCTCTATAATATACATCAGCAGACATTTTTGTATATAGGCTGTTCCAATAGTGACAGGCAGTTAAAGCACACCTATTTTTAAATAATTTATATTATAAACAATGAATTTTTGTCTAGTTCATTTTCTATATTTTTGCTTGTAGCTTCTAAACGGTTAAAGCTAGCAACTTGTACGATGCAAATTTGGAATCTACATGAAATTCTCTATAATATACATCAGCAGACATTTTTGTATATACTGTTCCAATAGTGACAGGCAGTTAAATGTACACTTATTTTTAAATAATTTTTATTATAAACAATGAATTTTTGTCTAGTTCATTTTCTCTATTTTTGCCTGTAGCTTCTAAACGGTTAAAGCTAGCAACTTGTACGATGCAAATTTGGACTCTACATGAAATTCTCTATAATATACATCAGCAGACATTTTTGTATATAGGCTGTTCCAATAGTGACAGGCAGTTAAAGCACACCTATTTTTAAATAATTTTTATTATAAACAATGAATTTTTGTCTAGTTCATTTTCTATATTTTTGCCTGTAGCTTCTAAACGGTTAAAGCTAGCAACTTGTACGATGCAAATTTGGAATCTACATGAAATTCTCTATAATATACATCAGCAGACATTTTTGTATATAGGCTGTTCCAATAGTGACAGGCAGTTAAAGCACACCTATTTTTAAATAATTTTTATTATAAACAATGAATTTTTGTCTAGTTCATTTTCTCTATTTTTGCCTGTAGCTTCTAAACGGTTAAAGCTAGCAACTTGTACGATGCAAATTTGGAATCTACATGAAATTCTCTATAACATACATCAGCAGACATTTTTGTATATAGACTGTTCCAATAGTGACAGGCAGTTAAATGTACACTTATTTTTAAATAATTTTTATTATAAACAATGAATTTTTGTCTAGTTCATTTTCTCTATTTTTGCCTGTAGCTTCTAAACGGTTAAAGCTAGCAACTTGTACGATGCAAATTTGGAATCTACATGAAATTCTCTATAATATACATCAGCAGACATTTTTGTATATAGGCTGTTCCAATAGTGACAGGCAGTTAAAGCACACCTATTTTTAAATAATTTTTATTATAAACAATGAATATTTGTCTAGTTCATTTTCTATATTTTTGCCTGTAGCTTCTAAACGGTTAAAGCTAGCAACTTGTACGATGCAAATTTGGAATCTACATGAAATTCTCTATAATATACATCAGCAGACATTTTTGTATATAGGCTGTTCCAATAGTGACAGGCAGTTAAATGTACACTTATTTTTAAATGATTTTTATTATAAACAATGAATTTTTGTCTAGTTCATTTTCTATATTATTGCCTGTAGCTTCTAAACGGTTAAAGCTAGCAACTTGTACGATGCAAATTTGGAATCTACATGAAATTCTCTATAATATACATCAGCAGATATTTTTGTATATAGGCTGTTCCAATAGTGACAGGCAGTTAAAAGTACACTTATTTTTAAATAATTTTTTTTATAAACAATGAATTTTTGTCTAGTTCATTTTCTCTATTTTTACCTGTAGCTTCTAAACGGTTAAAGCTAGCAACATGTACGATGCAAATTTGGAATCTACATGAAATTCTCTATAATATACATCAGCAGACATTTTTGTATATAGGCTGTTCCAATAGTGACAGGCAGTTAAAGCACACCTATTTTTAAATAATTTTTATTATAAACAATGAATTTTTGTCTAGTTCATTTTCTATATTTTTGCTTGTAGCTTCTAAACGGTTAAAGCTAGCAACTTGTACGATGCAAATTTGGAATCTACATGAAATTCTCTATAATATACATCAGCAGACATTTTTGTATATAGGCTGTTCCAATAGTGACAGGCAGTTAAAGCACACCTATTTTTAAATAATTTTTATTATAAACAATGAATTTTTGTCTAGTTCATTTTCTCTATTTTTGCCTGTAGCTTCTAAACGGTTAAAGCTAGCAACTTGTACGATGCAAATTTGGAATCTACATGAAATTCTCTATAATATACATCAGCAGACATTTTTGTATATAGACTGTTCCAATAGTGACAGGCAGTTAAATGTACACTTATTTTTAAATAATTTTTATTATAAACAATGAATTTTTGTCTAGTTCATTATCTCTATTTTTGCCTGTAGCTTCTAAACGGTTAAAGCTAGCAACTTGTACGTTACAAATTTGGAATCTACATGATATTCTCTATAATATACATCAGCAGACATTTTTGTATATAAGCTGTTCCAATAGTGACAGGCAGTTAAATGTACACTTATTTTTAAATAATTTTTATTATAAACAATGAATTTTTGTCTAGTTCATTTTCTCTATTTTTGCCTGTAGCTTCTAAACGGTTAAAGCTAGCAACTTGTACGATGCAAATTTGGAATCTACATGAAATTCTCTATAATATACATCAGCAGACATTTTTGTATATAGGCTGTTCCAATAGTGACAGGCAGTTAAAGCACACCTATTTTTAATTAATTTTTATTATAAACAATGAATTTTTGTCTAGTTCATTTTCTATATTTTTGCCTGTAGCTTCTAAACGGTTAAAGCTAGCAACTTGTACGATGCAAATTTGGAATCTACATGAAATTCTCTATAATATACATCAGCAGACATTTTTGTATATAGGCTGTTCCAATAGTGACAGGCAGTTAAATGTACACTTATTTTTAAATGATTTTTATTATAAACAATGAATTTTTGTCTAGTTCATTTTCTATATTTTTGCCTGTAGCTTCTAAACGGTTAAAGCTAGCAACTTGTACGATGCAAATTTGGAATCTACATGAAATTCTCTATAATATACATCAGCAGACATTTTTGTTTATAGGCTGTTCCAATAGTGACAGGCAGTTAAACGTACACTTATTTTTAAATATTTTTTATTATTATAAACAATGAATTTTTGTCTAGCTCATTTTCTCTATTTTTGCCTGTAGCTTCTAAACGGTGAAAGCTAGCAACTTGTACGATGCAAACTTGGAATCTACATGAAATTCTCTATAATATACATCAGCAGACATTTTTGTATATAGGCTGTTCCAATAGTGACAGGCAGTTAAATGTACACTTATTTTTAAATGATTTTTATTATAAACAATGAATTTTTGTCTAGTTCATTTTCTCTATTTTTGCCTGTAGCTTCTAAACGGTTAAAGCTAGCAACTTGTACGATGCAAATTTGGAATCTACATGAAATTCTCTATAATATACATCAGCAGACATTTTTGTATATAGGCTGTTCCAATAGTGACAGGCAGTTAAAGCACACCTATTTTTAAATAATTTTTATTATAAACAATGAATTTTTGTCTAGTTCATTTTCTATATTTTTGCCTGTAGCTTCTAAACGGTTAAAGCTAGCAACTTGTACGATGCAAATTTGGAATCTACATGAAATTCTCTATAATATACATCAGCAGACATTTTTGTATATAGGCTGTTCCAATAGTGACAGACAGTTAAAGTACGCTTATTTTTAAATAATTATTATTATAAACAATGAATTTTTGTCTGGTTTATTTTCTCTATTTTTGCCTGTAGCTTCTAAACGGTTAAAGCTAGCTACTTGTACGATACAAATTAGGAATCTACATGAAATTCTCTATAATATACATCAGCAGACATTTTTGTATATAGGCTGTTCCAATAGTGACAGGCAGTTAAACGTACACTTATTTTTAAATAATTTTTATTATTATAAACAATGAATTTTTGTCTAGTTCATTTTCTCTATTTTTCCCTGTAGCTTCTAAACGGTCAAAGCTAGCAACTTGTACGATGCAAATTTGGAATCTACATGAAATTCTCTATAATATACATCAGCAGACATTTTTGTATATAGGCTGTTCCAATAGTGACAGGCAGTTAAACGTACACTTATTTTTAAATGATTTTTATTATAAACAATGAATTTTTGTCTAGTTCATTTTCTCTATTTTTGCCTGTAACTTCTAAACGGTTAAAGCTAGCAACTTGTACGATGCAAATTTGGAATCTACATGAAATTCTCTATAATATACATCAGCAGACATTTTTGTTTATAGGCTGCTCCAATAGTGAGAGACAGTTAAAGTACGCTTATTTTTAAATAATTATTATTATAAACAATGAATTTTTGTCTAGTTTATTTTCTCTATTTTTGCCTGTAGCTTCTAAACGGTTAAAGCTAGCTACTTGTACGATACAAATTTGGAATCTACATGAAATTCTCTATAATATACATCAGCAGACATTTTTGTATATAGGCTGTTCCAATAGTGATAGGCAGTTAAACGTACACTTATTTTTAAATAATTTTTATTATTATAAACAATGAATTTTTGTCTAGTTCATTTTCTCTATTTTTCCCTGTAGCTTCTAAACGGTCAAAGCTAGCAACTTGTACGATGCAAATTTGGAATCTACATGAAATTCTCTATAATATACATCAGCAGACATTTTTGTATATAGGCTGTTCCAATAGTGACAGGCAGTTAAAATACACTTATTTTTAAATAATTTTTATTATAAACAATGAATTTTTGTCTAGTTAATTTCTATATTTTTGCTTGTAGCTTCTAAACGGTTAAAGCTAGCAACTTGTACGATGCAAATTTGGAATCTACATGAAATTCTCTATAATATACATCAGCAGACATTTTTGTATATAGGCTGTTCCAATAGTGACAGGCAGTTAAAGCACACCTATTTTTAAATAATTTTTATTATAAACAATGAATTTTTGTCTAGTTCATTTTCTATATTTTTGCTTGTAGCTTCTAAACGGTTAAAGCTAGCAACTTGTACGATGCAAATTTGGAATCTACATGAAATTCTCTATAATATACATCAGCAGACATTTTTGTATATAGACTGTTCCAATAGTGACAGGCAGTTAAATGTACACTTATTTTTAAATAATTTTTATTATAAACAATGAATTTTTGTCTAGTTCATTTTCTCTATTTTTGCCTGTAGCTTCTAAACGGTTAAAGCTAGCAACTTGTACGATGCAAATTTGGAATCTACATGAAATTCTCTATAATATACATCAGCAGACATTTTTGTATATAGGCTGTTCCAATAGTGACAGGCAGTTAAAGCACACCTATTTTTAAATAATTTTTATTATAAACAATGAATTTTTGTCTAGTTCATTTTCTATATTTTTGCCTGTAGCTTCTAAACGGTTAAAGCTAGCAACTTGTACGATGCAAATTTGGAATCTACATGAAATTCTCTATAATATACATCAGCAGACATTTTTGTATATAGGCTGTTCCAATAGTGACAGGCAGTTAAAGCACACCTATTTTTAAATAATTTTTATTATAAACAATGAATTTTTGTCTAGTTCATTTTCTCTATTTTTGCCTGTAGCTTCTAAACGGTTAAAGCTAGCAACTTGTACGATGCAAATTTGGAATCTACATGAAATTCTCTATATTATACATCAGCAGACATTTATGTATATAGACTGTTCCAATAGTGACAGGCAGTTAAATGTACACTTATTTTTAAATAATTTTTATTATAAACAATGAATTTTTGTCTAGTTCATTTTCTCTATTTTTGCCTGTAGCTTCTAAACGGTTAAAGCTAGCAACTTGTACGATGCAAATTTGGAATCTACATGAAATTCTCTATAATATACATCAGCAGACATTTTTGTATATAGGCTGTTCCAATAGTGACAGGCAGTTAAAGCACACCTATTTTTAAATAATTTTTATTATAAACAATGAATTTTTGTCTAGTTCATTTTCTATATTTTTGCCTGTAGCTTCTAAACGGTTAAAGCTAGCAACTTGTACGATGCAAATTTGGAATCTACATGAAATTCTCTATAATATACATCAGCAGACATTTTTGTATATAGGCTGTTCCAATAGTGACAGGCAGTTAAATATACACTTATTTTTAAATGATTTTTATTATAAACAATGAATTTTTGTCTAGTTCATTTTCTATATTTTTGCCTGTAGCTTCTAAACGGTTAAAGCTAGCAACTTGTACGATGCAAATTTGGTATCTACATGAAATTCTCTATAATATACATCAGCAGACATTTTTGTTTATAGGCTGTTCCAATAGTGACAGGCAGTTAAACGTACACTTATTTTTAAATATTTTTTATTATTATAAACAATGAATTTTTGTCTAGTTCATTTTCTCTATTTTTGCTTGTAGCTTCTAAACGGTTAAAGCTAGCAACTTGTACGATGCAAATTTGGAATCTACATGAAATTCTCTATAATATACATCAGCAGACATTTTTGTATATAGACTGTTCCAATAGTGACAGGCAGTTAAATGTACACTTATTTTTAAATAATTTTTATTATAAACAATGAATTTTTGTCTAGTTCATTTTCTCTATTTTTGCCTGTAGCTTCTAAACGGTTAAAGCTAGCAACTTGTACGATGCAAATTTGGAATCTACATGAAATTCTCTATAATATACATCAGCAGACATTTTTGTATATAGGCTGTTCCAATAGTGACAGGCAGTTAAAGCACACCTATTTTTAAATAATTTTTATTATAAACAATGAATTTTTGTCTAGTTCATTTTCTATATTTTTGCCTGTAGCTTCTAAACGGTTAAAGCTAGCAACTTGTACGATGCAAATTTGGAATCTACATGAAATTCTCTATAATATACATCAGCAGACATTTTTGTATATAGGCTGTTCCAATAGTGACAGGCAGTTAAAGCACACCTATTTTTAAATAATTTTTATTATAAACAATGAATTTTTGTCTAGTTCATTTTTTCTATTTTTGCCTGTAGCTTCTAAACGGTTAAAGCTAGCAACTTGTACGATGCAAATTTGGAATCTACATGAAATTCTCTATAATATACATCAGCAGACATTTATGTATATAGACTGTTCCAATAGTGACAGGCAGTTAAATGTACACTTATTTTTAAATAATTTTTATTATAAACAATGAATTTTTGTCTAGTTCATTTTCTCTATTTTTGCCTGTAGCTTCTAAACGGTTAAAGCTAGCAACTTGTACGATGCAAATTTGGAATCTACATGAAATTCTCTATAATATACATCAGCAGACATTTTTGTATATAGGCTGTTCCAATAGTGACAGGCAGTTAAAGCACACCTATTTTTAAATAATTTTTATTATAAACAATGAATTTTTGTCTAGTTCATTTTCTATATTTTTGCCTGTAGCTTCTAAACGGTTAAAGCTAGCAACTTGTACGATGCAAATTTGGAATCTACATGAAATTCTCTATAATATACATCAGCAGACATTTTTGTTTATAGGCTGCTCCAATAGTGAGAGACAGTTAAAGTACGCTTATTTTTAAATAATTATTATTATAAACAATGAATTTTTGTCTGGTTTATTTTCTCTATTTTTGCCTGTAGCTTCTAAACGGTTAAAGCTAGCTACTTGTACGATACAAATTAGGAATCTACATGAAATTCTCTATAATATACATCAGCAGACATTTTTGTATATAGGCTGTTCCAATAGTGACAGGCAGTTAAACGTACACTTATTTTTAAATAATTTTTATTATTATAAACAATGAATTTTTGTCTAGTTCATTTTCTCTATTTTTCCCTGTAGCTTCTAAACGGTCAAAGCTAGCAACTTGTACGATGCAAATTTGGAATCTACATGAAATTCTCTATAATATACATCAGCAGACATTTTTGTATATAGGCTGTTCCAATAGTGACAGGCAGTTAAACGTACACTTATTTTTAAATGATTTTTATTATAAACAATGAATTTTTGTCTAGTTCATTTTCTCTATTTTTGCCTGTAGCTTCTAAACGGTTAAAGCTAGCAACTTGTACGATGCAAATTTGGAATCTACATGAAATTCTCTATAATATACATCAGCAGACATTTTTGTTTATAGGCTGCTCCAATAGTGAGAGACAGTTAAAGTACGCTTATTTTTAAATAATTATTATTATAAACAATGAATTTTTGTCTAGTTTATTTTCTCTATTTTTGCCTGTAGCTTCTAAACGGTTAAAGCTAGCTACTTGTACGATACAAATTTGGAATCTACATGAAATTCTCTATAATATACATCAGCAGACATTTTTGTATATAGGCTGTTCCAATAGTGATAGGCAGTTAAACGTACACTTATTTTTAAATAATTTTTATTATTATAAACAATGAATTTTTGTCTAGTTCATTTTCTCTATTTTTCCCTGTAGCTTCTAAACGGTCAAAGCTAGCAACTTGTACGATGCAAATTTGGAATCTACATGAAATTCTCTATAATATACATCAGCAGACATTTTTGTATATAGGCTGTTCCAATAGTGACAGGCAGTTAAAATACACTTATTTTTAAATAATTTTTATTATAAACAATGAATTTTTGTCTAGTTCATTTTCTCTATTTTTGCCTGTAGCTTCTAAACGGTTAAAGCTAGCAACTTGTACGATGCAAATTTGGAATCTACATGAAATTCTCTATAATATACATCAGCAGACATTTTTGTATATAGGCTGTTCCAATAGTGACAGGCAGTTAAACGTACACTTATTTTTAAATAATTTTTATTATAAACAATGAATTTTTGTCTACTTCATTTTTTCTATTTTTGCCTGTAGCTTCTAAACGGTCAAAGCTAGCAACTTGTATGATGTAAATTTGGAATCTACATGAAATTCTTTATAATATACATCAGCAGACATTTTTGTATATAGGCTGTTCCAATAGTGGCAGGCAGTTAAATGTACACTTATTTTTAAATAATTTTTATTATAAACAATGAATTTTTGTCTAGTTCATTTTCTCTATTTTTGCCTGTAGCTTCTAAACGGTTAAAGCTAGCAACATGTACGATGCAAATTTGGAATCTACATGAAATTCTCTATAATATACATCAGCAGACATTTTTGTATATAGGCTGTTCCAATAGTTACAGGCAGTTAAAAGCACACCTATTTTTAAATAATTTTTATTATAAACAATGAATTTTTGTCTAGTACATTTTCTATATTTTTGCCTGTAGCTTCTAAACGGTTAAAGCTAGCAACTTGTACGATGCAAACTTGGAATCTACATGAAATTCTCATAATATACATCAGCAGACATTTTTGTATATAGGCTGTTCCAATAGTGACAGGCAGTTAAATATACACTTATTTTTAAATGATTTTTATTATAAACAATGAATTTTTGTCTAGTTCATTTTCTCTATTTTTGCCTGTAGCTTCTAAACGGTTAAAGCTAGCAACTTGTACGATGCAAATTTGGAATCTACATGAAATTCTCTATAATATACATCAGCAGACATTTTTGTTTATAGGCTGCTCCAATAGTGAGAGACAGTTAAAGTACGCTTATTTTTAAATAATTATTATTATAAACAATGAATTTTTGTCTAGTTTATTTTCTCTATTTTTGCCTGTAGCTTCTAAACGGTTAAAGCTAGCTACTTGTACGATACAAATTTGGAATCTACATGAAATTCTCTATAATATACATCAGCAGACATTTTTGTATATAGACTGTTCCAATAGTGACAGGCAGTTAAATGTACACTTATTTTTAAATAATTTTTATTATAAACAATGAATTTTTGTCTAGTTCATTATCTCTATTTTTGCCTGTAGCTTCTAAACGGTTAAAGCTAGCAACTTGTACGATGCAAATTTGGAATCTACATGAAATTCTCTATAATATACATCAGCAGACATTTTTGTTTATAGGCTGCTCCAATAGTGAGAGACAGTTAAAGTACGCTTATTTTTAAATAATTATTATTATAAACAATGAATTTTTGTCTAGTTTATTTTCTCTATTTTTGCCTGTAGCTTCTAAACGGTTAAAGCTAGCTACTTGTACGATACAAATTTGGAATCTACATGAAATTCTCTATAATATACATCAGCAGACATTTTTGTATATAGACTGTTCCAATAGTGACAGGCAGTTAAATGTACACTTATTTTTAAATAATTTTTATTATAAACAATGAATTTTTGTCTAGTTCATTTTCTCTATTTATGCCTGTAGCTTCTAAACGGTTAAAGCTAGCAACTTGTACGATGCAAATTTGGAATCTACATGAAATTCTCTATAATATACATCAGCAGACATTTTTGTATATAGGCTGTTCCAATAGTGACAGGCAGTTAAAGCACACCTATTTTTAAATAATTTTTATTATAAACAATGAATTTTTGTCTAGTTCATTTTCTATATTTTTGCCTGTAGCTTCTAAACGGTTAAAGCTAGCAACTTGTACGATGCAAATTTGGAATCTACATGAAATTCTCTATAATATACATCAGCAGACATTTTTGTTTATAGGCTGTTCCAATAGTGACAGGCAGTTAAACGTACACTTATTTTTAAATAATTTTTATTATAAACAATGAATTTTTGTCTAGTTCATTTTCTCTATTTTTGCCTGTAGCTTCTAAACGGTCAAAGCTAGCAACTTGTATGATGCAAATTTGGAATCTACATGAAATTCTTTATAATATACATCAGCAGACATTTTTGTATATAGGCTGTTCCAATAGTGGCAGGCAGTTAAATGTACACTTATTTTTAAATAATTTTTATTATAAACAATGAATTTTTGTCTAGTTCATTATCTCTATTTTTGCCTGTAGCTTCTAAACGGTTAAAGCTAGCAACTTGTACGTTGCAAATTTGGAATCTACATGATATTCTCTATAATATACATCAGCAGACATTTTTGTATATAAGCTGTTCCAATAGTGACAGGCAGTTAAACGTACACTTATTTTTAAATAATTTTTATTATAAACAATGAATTTTTGTCTAGTTCATTTTCTCTATTTTTGCCTGTAGCTTCTAAACGGTCAAAGCTAGCAACTTGTACGATGCAAACTTGGAATCTACATGAAATTCTCTATAATATACATCAGCAGACATTTTTGTATATAGGCTGTTCCAATAGTGACAGGCAGTTAAATGTACACTTATTTTTAAATGATTTTTATTATAAACAATGAATTTTTGTCTAGTTCATTTTCTCTATTTTTGCCTGTAGCTTCTAAACGGTTAAAGCTAGCAACTTGTACGATGCAAATTTGGAATCTACATGAAATTCTCTATAATATACATCAGCAGACATTTTTGTATATAGGCTGTTCCAATAGTGACAGACAGTTAAAGTACGCTTATTTTTAAATAATTATTATTTTAAACAATGAATTTTTGTCTGGTTTATTTTTTCTATTTTTGCCTGTAGCTTCTAAACGGTTAAAGCTAGCTACTTGTACGATACAAATTAGGAATCTACATGAAATTCTCTATAATATACATCAGCAGACATTTTTGTATATAGGCTGTTCCAATAGTGACAGGCAGTTAAACGTACACTTATTTTTAAATAATTTTTATTATTATAAACAATGAATTTTTGTCTAGTTCATTTTCTCTATTTTTCCCTGTAGCTTCTAAACGGTCAAAGCTAGCAACTTGTACGATGCAAATTTGGAATCTACATGAAATTCTCTATAATATACATCAGCAGACATTTTTGTATATAGGCTGTTCCAATAGTGACAGGCAGTTAAACGTACACTTATTTTTAAATGATTTTTATTATAAACAATGAATTTTTGTCTAGTTCATTTTCTCTATTTTTGCCTGTAGCTTCTAAACGGTTAAAGCTAGCAACTTGTACGATGCAAATTTGGAATCTACATGAAATTCTCTATAATATACATCAGCAGACATTTTTGTATATAGGCTGTTCCAATAGTGACAGGCAGTTAAACGTACACTTATTTTTAAATAATTTTTATTATTATAAACAACGAATTTTTGTCTAGTTCATTTTTTCTATTTTTGCCTGTAGCTTCTAAACGGTCAAAGCTAGCAACTTGTATGATGCAAATTTGGAATCTACATGAAATTCTTTATAATATACATCAGCAGACATTTTTGTATATAGGCTGTTCCAATAGTGGCAGGCAGTTAAAAGTACACTTATTTTTAAATAATTTTTATTATTATAAACAATGAATTTTTGTCTAGTTCATTTTCTCTATTTTTGCCTGTAGCTTCTAAACGGTTAAAGCTAGCAACTTGTACGATGCAAATTTGGAATCTACATGAAATTCTCTATAATATACATCAGCAGACATTTTTGTATATAGGCTGTTCCAATAGTGACAGGCAGTTAAACGTACACTTATTTTTAAATAATTTTTATTATAAACAATGAATTTTTGTCTAGTTCATTTTTTCTATTTTTGCCTGTAGCTTCTAAACGGTCAAAGCTAGCAACTTGTATGATGCAAATTTGGAATCTACATGAAATTCTTTATAATATACATCAGCAGACATTTTTGTATATAGGCTGTTCCAATAGTGGCAGGCAGTTAAATGTACACTTATTTTTAAATAATTTTTATTATAAACAATGAATTTTTGTCTAGTTCATTTTCTCTATTTTTGCCTGTAGCTTCTAAACGGTTAAAGCTAGCAACTTGTATGATGCAAATTTGGAATCTACATGAAATTCTCTATAATATACATCAGCAGATATTTTTGTATATAGACTGTTCCAATAGTGACAGGCAGTTAAAAGTACAATTATTTTTAAATAATTTTTATTATAAACAATGAATTTTTGTGTAGTTCATTTTCTTTATTTTTGCCTGTAGCTTCTAAACGGTTAAAGCTAGCAACTTGTATGATACAAATTTGGAATCTACATGAAATTCTCTATAATATACATCAGCAGACATTTTTGTATATAGGCTGTTCCAATAGTGACAGGCAGTTAAAAGTACATTTATTTTTAAATAATTTTTATTATAAACAATGAATTTTTGTCTAGTTCATTTTCTCTATTTTTGCATGTAGCTTCTAAACGGTTAAAGCTAGCAACTTGTACGACGCAAATTTGGAATTTACATGAAATTCTCTATAATATACATCAGCAGACATTTTTGTATATAGGCTGTTCCAATAGTGACAGGCAGTTAAACGTACACTTATTTTTAAATAATTTTTATTATAAACAATGAATTTTTGTCTAGTTCATTTTCTATATTATTGCCTGTAGCTTCTAAACGGTTAAAGCTAGCAACTTGTACGATGCAAATTTGGAATCTACATGAAATTCTCTATAATATACATCAGCAGACATTTTTGTATATAGGCTGTTCCAATAGTGACAGGCAGTTAAAAGTACACTTATTTTTAAATAATTTTTATTATAAACAATGAATTTTCGTCTAGTTCATTTTCTATATTATTGCCTGTAGCTTCTAAACGGTTAAAGCTAGCAACTTGTACGATGCAAATTTGGAATCTACATGAAATTCTCTATAATATACATCAGCAGACATTTTTGTATATAGGCTGTTCCAATAGTGACAGGCAGTTAAACGTACACTTATTTTTAAATAATTTTTATTATAAACTATGAATTTTTGTCTAGTTTATTTTCTATATTTTTGCCTGTAGCTTCTAAACGGTCAAAGCTAGCAACTTGTTCGATGCAAATTTGGAATCTACATGAAATTCTCTATAATATACATCAGCAGACATTTTTTTATATAAGCTGTTCCAATAGTTACAGGCAGTTAAATGTACACATATTTTTCAATATTTTTTATTATAAAAAAAGAATTTTCATCTAGCTCATTTTCTATATTTTTGCCTGTAGCTTCTAAACGGTTAAAGATAGCAACTTGTACTATGCAAATTTGGAATCTACATGAAATTCTCTATAATATACATCAGCAGATATTTTTGTATACAGGCTGTTCCAATAGTGACAGGCAGTGAAAAGTACACTTATTTTTAAATAATTTTTATTATAAACAATTAATTTTTGTCTAGTTCATTTTCTCTATTTTTGCCTGTAGCTTCTAAACGGTTAAAGCTAGCAACTTGTACGATGCAAATTTGGAATCTACATGAAATTCTCTATAATATACATCAGCAGACATTTTTGTATATAGGCTGTTCCAATAGTGACAGGCAATTAAATGTACACTTATTTTTAAATGATTTTTATTAGAAACAATGAATTTTTGTCTAGTTCATTTTCTCTATTTTTGCCTGTAGATTCTAAACGGTTAAAGCTAGCAACTTGTACGATGCAAATTTGGAATCTACATGAAATTCTCTATAATATACATCAGCAGACATTTTTGTATATAGGCTGTTCCAATAGTGACAGGCAATTAAATGTACACTTATTTTTAAATGATTTTTATTATAAACAATGAATTTTTGTCTAGTTCATTTTCTATATTTTTGCCTGTAGATTCTAAACGGTTAAAGCTAGCAACTTGTACGATGCAAATTTGGAATCTACAGGAAATTCTCTATAATATACATCAGCAGACATTTTTGTATATAGGCTGTTCCAATAGTGACAGGCAGTTAAATGCACACCTATTTTTAAATAATTTTTATTATAAACAATGAATTTTCGTCTAGTTCATTTTCTATATTTTTGCCTGTAGCTTCTAAACGGTTAAAGCTAGCAACTTGTATGATGCAAATTTGGAATCTACATGAAATTCTTTATAATATACATCAGCAGACATTTTTGTATATAGGCTGTTCCAATAGTGGCAGGCAGTTAAATGTACACTTATTTTTAAATAATTTTTATTATAAACAATGAATTTTTGTCTAGTTCATTTTCTCTATTTTTGCCTGTAGCTTCTAAACGGTTAAAGCTAGCAACTTGTACGTTGCAAATTTGGAATCTACATGAAATTCTCTATAATATACATCAGCAGACATTTTTGTATATAAGCTGTTCCAATAGTGACAGGCAGTTAAACGTACACTTATTTTTAAATAATTTTATTATAAACAATGAATTTTTGTCTAGTTCATTTTCTCTATTTTTGCCTGTAGCTTCTAAACGGTCAAAGCTAGCAACTTGTACGATGCAAACTTGGAATCTACATGAAATTCTCTATAATATACATCAGCAGACATTTTTGTATATAGGCTGTTCCAATAGTGACAGGCAGGTAAATGTACACTTATTTTTAAATGATTTTTATTATAAACAATGAATTTTTGTCTAGTTCATTTTCTCTATTTTTGCCTGTAGCTTCTAAACGGTTAAAGCTAGCAACTTGTACGATGCAAATTTGGAATCTACATGAAATTCTCTATAATATACATCAGCAGACATTTTTGTATATAGGCTGTTCCAATAGTGACAGACAGTTAAAGTACGCTTATTTTTAAATAATTATTATTATAAACAATGAATTTTTGTCTAGTTTATTTTCTATATTTTTGCCTGTAGCTTCTAAACGGTTAAAGCTAGCTACTTGTACGATACAAATTAGGAATCTACATGAAATTCTCTATAATATACATCAGCAGACATTTTTGTATATAGGCTGTTCCAATAGTGACAGGCAGTTAAACGTACACTTATTTTTAAATAATTTTTATTATTATTAACAATGAATTTTTGTCTAGTTCATTTTCTCTATTTTTCCCTGTAGCTTCTAAACGGTCAAAGCTAGCAACTTGTACGATGCAAATTTGGAATCTACATGAAATTCTCTATAATATACATCAGCAGACATTTTTGTATATAGGCTGTTCCAATAGTGACAGGCAGTTAAACGTACACTTATTTTTAAATAATTTTTATTATTATAAACAATGAATTTTTGTCTAGTTCATTTTATCTATTTTTGCCTGTAGCTTCTAAACGGTCAAAGCTAGCAACTTGTATGATGCAAATTTGGAATCTACATGAAATTCTTTATAATATACATCAGCAGATATTTTTGTATATAGGCTCTTCCAATAGTGACAGGCAGTTAAAAGTACACTTATTTTTAAATAATTTTTTTTATAAACAATGAATTTTTGTCTAGTTCATTTTCTCTATTTTTACCTCTAGCTTCTAAACGGTTAAAGCTAGCAACATGTACGATGCAAATTTGGAATCTACATGAAATTCTCTATAATATACATCAGCAGACATTTTTGTATATAGGCTGTTCCAATAGTGACAGGCAGTTAAAGCACACCTATTTTTAAATAATTTTTATTATAAACAATGAATTTTTGTCCAGTTCATTTTCTATATTTTTGCCTGTAGCTTCTAAACGGTTAAAGCTAGCAACTTGTACGATGCAAATTTGGAATCTACATGAAATTCTCTATAATATACATCAGCAGACATTTTTGTATATAGGCTGTTCCAATAGTGACAGGCAGTTAAATGTACACTTATTTTTAAATGATTTTTATTATAAACAATGAATTTTTGTCTAGTTCATTTTCTATATTATTGCCTGTAGCTTCTAAACGGTTAAAGCTAGCAACTTGTACGATGCAAATTTGGAATCTACATGAAATTCTCTATAATATACATCAGCAGATATTTTTGTATATAGGCTGTTCCAATAGTGACAGGCAGTTAAAAGTACACTTATTTTTAAATAATTTTTTTTATAAACAATGAATTTTTGTCTAGTTCATTTTCTCTATTTTTACCTGTAGCTTCTAAACGGTTAAAGCTAGCAACATGTACGATGCAAATTTGGAATCTACATGAAATTCTCTATAATATACATCAGCAGACATTTTTGTATATAGGCTGTTCCAATAGTGACAGGCAGTTAAAGCACACCTATTTTTAAATAATTTTTATTATAAACAATGAATTTTTGTCTAGTTCATTTTCTATATTTTTGCTTGTAGCTTCTAAACGGTTAAAGCTAGCAACTTGTACGATGCAAATTTGGAATCTACATGAAATTCTCTATAATATACATCAGCAGACATTTTTGTATATAGGCTGTTCCAATAGTGACAGGCAGTTAAAGCACACCTATTTTTAAATAATTTTTATTATAAACAATGAATTTTTGTCTAGTTCATTTTCTCTATTTTTGCCTGTAGCTTCTAAACGGTTAAAGCTAGCAACTTGTACGATGCAAATTTGGAATCTACATGAAATTCTCTATAATATACATCAGCAGACATTTTTGTATATAGACTGTTCCAATAGTGACAGGCAGTTAAATGTACACTTATTTTTAAATAATTTTTATTATAAACAATGAATTTTTGTCTAGTTCATTATCTCTATTTTTGCCTGTAGCTTCTAAACGGTTAAAGCTAGCAACTTGTACGTTGCAAATTTGGAATCTACATGATATTCTCTATAATATACATCAGCAGACATTTTTGTATATAAGCTGTTCCAATAGTGACAGGCAGTTAAACGTACACTTATTTTTAAATAATTTTTATTATAAACAATGAATTTTTGTCTAGTTCATTTTCTCTATTTTTGCCTGTAGCTTCTAAACGGTTAAAGCTAGCAACTTGTACGATGCAAATTTGGAATCTACATGAAATTCTCTATAATATACATCAGCAGACATTTTTGTATATAGGCTGTTCCAATAGTGACAGGCAGTTAAAGCACACCTATTTTTAAATAATTTTTATTATAAACAATGAATTTTTGTCTAGTTCATTTTCTATATTTTTGCCTGTAGCTTCTAAACGGTTAAAGCTAGCAACTTGTACGATGCAAATTTGGAATCTACATGAAATTCTCTATAATATACATCAGCAGACATTTTTGTATATAGGCTGTTCCAATAGTGACAGGCAGTTAAATGTACACTTATTTTTAAATGATTTTTATTATAAACAATGAATTTTTGTCTAGTTCATTTTCTATATTTTTGCCTGTAGCTTCTAAACGGTTAAAGCTAGCAACTTGTACAATGCAAATTTGGAATCTACATGAAATTCTCTATAATATACATCAGCAGACATTTTTGTTTATAGGCTGTTCCAATAGTGACAGGCAGTTAAACGTACACTTATTTTTAAATATTTTTTATTATTATAAACAATGAATTTTTGTCTAGTTCATTTTCTATATTTTTGCCTGTAGCTTCTAAACGGTGAAAGCTAGCAACTTGTACGATGCAAACTTGGAATCTACATGAAATTCTCTATAATATACATCAGCAGACATTTTTGTATATAGGCTGTTCCAATAGTGACAGGCAGTTAAATGTACACTTATTTTTAAATGATTTTTATTATAAACAATGAATTTTTGTCTAGTTCATTTTCTCTATTTTTGCCTGTAGCTTCTAAACGGTTAAAGCTAGCAACTTGTACGATGCAAATTTGGAATCTACATGAAATTCTCTATAATATACATCAGCAGACATTTTTGTATATAGGCTGTTCCAATAGTGACAGGCAGTTAAAGCACACCTATTTTTAAATAATTTTTATTATAAACAATGAAATTTTGTCTAGTTCATTTTCTATATTTTTGCCTGTAGCTTCTAAACGGTTAAAGCTAGCAACTTGTACGATGCAAATTTGGAATCTACATGAAATTCTCTATAATATACATCAGCAGACATTTTTGTATATAGGCTGTTCCAATAGTGACAGACAGTTAAAGTACGCTTATTTTTAAATAATTATTATTATAAACAATGAATTTTTGTCTGGTTTATTTTCTCTATTTTTGCCTGTAGCTTCTAAACGGTTAAAGCTAGCTACTTGTACGATACAAATTAGGAATCTACATGAAATTCTCTATAATATACATCAGCAGACATTTTTGTATATAGGCTGTTCCAATAGTGACAGGCAGTTAAACGTACACTTATTTTTAAATAATTTTTATTATTATAAACAATGAATTTTTGTCTAGTTCATTTTCTCTATTTTTCCCTGTAGCTTCTAAACGGTCAAAGCTAGCAACTTGTACGATGCAAATTTGGAATCTACATGAAATTCTCTATAATATACATCAGCAGACATTTTTGTATATAGGCTGTTCCAATAGTGACAGCCAGTTAAACGTACACTTATTTTTAAATGATTTTTATTATAAACAATGAATTTTTGTCTAGTTCATTTTCTCTATTTTTGCCTGTAGCTTCTAAACGGTTAACGCTAGCAACTTGTACGATGCAAATTTGGAATCTACATGAAATTCTCTATAATATACATCAGCAGACATTTTTGTATATAGGCTGTTCCAATAGTGACAGACAGTTAAAGTACGCTTATTTTTAAATAATTATTATTATAAACAATGAATTTTTGTCTAGTTTATTTTCTATATTTTTGCCTGTAGCTTCTAAACGGTTAAAGCTAGCTACTTGTACGATACAAATTAGGAATCTACATGAAATTCTCTATAATATACATCAGCAGACATCTTTGTATATAGGCTGTTCCAATAGTGACAGGCAGTTAAACGTACACTTATTTTTAAATAATTTTTATTATTATAAACAATGAATTTTTGTCTAGTTCATTTTCTCTATTTTTGCCTGTAGCTTCTAAACGGTTAAAGCTAGCAACTTGTACGATGCAAATTTGGAATCTACATGAAATTCTCTATAATATACATCAGCAGAGATTTTTGTATATAGCCTGTTCCAATAGTGACAGGCAGTTAAAATACACTTATTTTTAAATAATTTTTATTATAAACAATGAATTTTTGTCTAGTTCATTTTCTATATTTTTGCTTGTAGCTTCTAAACGGTTAAAGCTAGCAACTTGTACGATGCAAATTTGGAATCTACATGAAATTCTCTATAATATACATCAGCAGACATTTTTGTATATAGGCTGTTCCAATAGTGACAGGCAGTTAAAGCACACCTATTTTTAAATAATTTTTATTATAAACAATGAATTTTTGTCTAGTTCATTTTCTATATTTTTGCTTGTAGCTTCTAAACGTTTAAAGCTAGCAACTTGTACGATGCAAATTTGGAATCTACATGAAATTCTCTATAATATACATCAGCAGACATTTTTGTATATAGACTGTTCCAATAGTGACAGGCAGTTAAATGTACACTTATTTTTAAATAATTTTTATTATAAACAATGAATTTTTGTCTAGTTCATTTTCTCTATTTTTGCCTGTAGCTTCTAAACGGTTAAAGCTAGCAACTTGTACGATGCAAATTTGGAATCTACATGAAATTCTCTATAATATACATCAGCAGACATTTTTGTATATAGGCTGTTCCAATAGTGACAGGCAGTTAAAGCACACCTATTTTTAAATAATTTTTATTATAAACAATGAATTTTTGTCTAGTTCATTTTCTATATTTTTGCCTGTAGCTTCTAAACGGTTAAAGCTAGCAACTTGTACGATGCAAATTTGGAATCTACATGAAATTCTCTATAATATACATCAGCAGACATTTTTGTATATAGGCTGTTCCAATAGTGACAGGCAGTTAAAGCACACCTATTTTTAAATAATTTTTATTATAAACAATGAATTTTTGTCTAGTTCATTTTCTCTATTTTTGCCTGTAGCTTCTAAACGGTTAAAGCTAGCAACTTGTACGATGCAAATTTGGAATCTACATGAAATTCTCTATAATATACATCAGCAGACATTTTTGTATATAGACTGTTCCAATAGTGACAGGCAGTTAAATGTACACTTATTTTTAAATAATTTTTATTATAAACAATGAATTTTTGTCTAGTTCATTTTCTCTATTTTTGCCTGTAGCTTCTAAACGGTTAAAGCTAGCAACTTGTACGATGCAAATTTGGAATCTACATGAAATTCTCTATAATATACATCAGCAGACATTTTTGTATATAGGCTGTTCCAATAGTGACAGGCAGTTAAAGCACACCTATTTTTAAATAATTTTTATTATAAACAATGAATTTTTGTCTAGTTCATTTTCTATATTTTTGCCTGTAGCTTCTAATCGGTTAAAGCTAGCAACTTGTACGATGCAAATTTGGAATCTACATGAAATTCTCTATAATATACATCAGCAGACATTTTTGTATATAGGCTGTTCCAATAGTGACAGGCAGTTAAATGTACACTTATTTTTAAATGATTTTTATTATAAACAATGAATTTTTGTCTAGTTCATTTTCTATATTTTTGCCTGTAGCTTCTAAACGGTTAAAGCTAGCAACTTGTACGATGCAAATTTGGAATCTACATGAAATTCTCTATAATATACATCAGCAGACATTTTTGTTTATAGGCTGTTCCAATAGTGACAGGCAGTTAAACCTACACTTATTTTTAAATATTTTTTATTATTATAAACAATGAATTTTTGTCTAGTTCATTTTCTCTATTTTTGCCTGTAGCTTCTAAACGGTGAAAGCTAGCAACTTGTACGATGCAAACTTGGAATCTACATGAAATTCTCTATAATATACATCAGCAGACATTTTTGTATATAGGCTGTTCCAATAGTGACAGGCAGTTAAATGTACACTTATTTTTAAATGATTTTTATTATAAACAATGAATTTTTGTCTAGTTCATTTTCTCTATTTTTGCCTGTAGCTTCTAAACGGTTAAAGCTAGCAACTTGTACGATGCAAATTTGGAATCTACATGAAATTCTCTATAATATACATCAGCAGACATTTTTGTATATAGGCTGTTCCAATAGTGACAGACAGTTAAAGTACGCTTATTTTTAAATAATTATTATTATAAACAATGAATTTTTGTCTGGTTTATTTTCTCTATTTTTGCCTGTAGCTTCTAAACGGTTAAAGCTAGCTACTTGTACGATACAAATTAGGAATCTACATGAAATTCTCTATAATATACATCAGCAGACATTTTTGTATATAGGCTGTTCCAATAGTGACAGGCAGTTAAACGTACACTTATTTTTAAATAATTTTTATTATTATAAACAATGAATTTTTGTCTAGTTCATTTTCTCTATTTTTCCCTGTAGCTTCTAAACGGTCAAAGCTAGCAACTTGTACGATGCAAATTTGGAATCTACATGAAATTCTCTATAATATACATCAGCAGACATTTTTGTATATAGGCTGTTCCAATAGTGACAGGCAGTTAAACGTACACTTATTTTTAAATGATTTTTATTATAAACAATGAATTTTTGTCTAGTTCATTTTCTCTATTTTTGCCTGTAGCTTCTAAACGGTTAAAGCTAGCAACTTGTACGATGCAAATTTGGAATCTACATGAAATTCTCTATAATATACATCAGCAGACATTTTTGTATATAGGCTGTTCCAATAGTGACAGGCAGTTAAACGTACACTTATTTTTAAATAATTTTTATTATAAACAATGAATTTTTGTCTAGTTCATTTTTTCTATTTTTGCCTGTAGCTTCTAAACGGTCAAAGCTAGCAACTTGTATGATGTAAATTTGGAATCTACATGAAATTCTTTATAATATACATCAGCAGACATTTTTGTATATAGGCTGTTCCAATAGTGGCAGGCAGTTAAATGTACACTTATTTTTAAATAATTTTTATTATAAACAATGAATTTTTGTCTAGTTCATTTTCTCTATTTTTGCCTGTAGCTTCTAAACGGTTAAAGCTAGCAACATGTACGATGCAAATTTGGAATCTACATGAAATTCTCTATAATATACATCAGCAGACATTTTTGTATATAGGCTGTTCCAATAGTGACAGGCAGTTAAAAGCACACCTATTTTTAAATAATTTTTATTATAAACAATGAATTTTTGTCTAGTACATTTTCTATATTTTTGCCTGTAGCTTCTAAACGGTTAAAGCTAGCAACTTGTACGATGCAAACTTGGAATCTACATGAAATTCTCATAATATACATCAGCAGACATTTTTGTATATAGGCTGTTCCAATAGTGACAGGCAGTTAAATATACACTTATTTTTAAATGATTTTTATTATAAACAATGAATTTTTGTCTAGTTCATTTTCTCTATTTTTGCCTGTAGCTTCTAAACGGTTAAAGCTAGCAACTTGTACGATGCAAATTTGGAATCTACATGAAATTCTCTATAATATACATCAGCAGACATTTTTGTTTATAGGCTGCTCCAATAGTGAGAGACAGTTAAAGTACGCTTATTTTTAAATAATTATTATTATAAACAATGAATTTTTGTCTAGTTTATTTTCTCTATTTTTGCCTGTAGCTTCTAAACGGTTAAAGCTAGCTACTTGTACGATACAAATTTGGAATCTACATGAAATTCTCTATAATATACATCAGCAGACATTTTTGTATATAGACTGTTCCAATAGTGACAGGCAGTTAAATGTACACTTATTTTTAAATAATTTTTATTATAAACAATGAATTTTTGTCTAGTTCATTATCTCTATTTTTGCCTGTAGCTTCTAAACGGTTAAAGCTAGCAACTTGTACGATGCAAATTTGGAATCTACATGAAATTCTCTATAATATACATCAGCAGACATTTTTGTTTATAGGCTGCTCCAATAGTGAGAGACAGTTAAAGTACGCTTATTTTTAAATAATTATTATTATAAACAATGAATTTTTGTCTAGTTTATTTTCTCTATTTTTGCCTGTAGCTTCTAAACGGTTAAAGCTAGCTACTTGTACGATGCAAACTTGGAATCTACATGAAATTCTCTATAATATACATCAGCAGACATTTTTGTATATAGGCTGTTCCAATAGTGGCAGGCAGTTAAATGTACACTTATTTTTAAATAATTTTTATTATAAACAATGAATTTTTGTCTAGTTCATTTTCTCTATTTTTGCCTGTAGCTTCTAAACGGTTAAAGCTAGCAACATGTACGATGCAAATTTGGAATCTACATGAAATTCTCTATAATATACATCAGCAGACATTTTTGTATATAGGCTGTTCCAATAGTGACAGGCAGTTAAAAGCACACCTATTTTTAAATAATTTTTATTATAAACAATGAATTTTTGTCTAGTACATTTTCTATATTTTTGCCTGTAGCTTCTAAACGGTTAAAGCTAGCAACTTGTACGATGCAAACTTGGAATCTACATGAAATTCTCATAATATACATCAGCAGACATTTTTGTATATAGGCTGTTCCAATAGTGACAGGCAGTTAAATATACACTTATTTTTAAATGATTTTTATTATAAACAATGAATTTTTGTCTAGTTCATTTTCTCTATTTTTGCCTGTAGCTTCTAAACGGTTAAAGCTAGCAACTTGTACGATGCAAATTTGGAATCTACATGAAATTCTCTATAATATACATCAGCAGACATTTTTGTTTATAGGCTGCTCCAATAGTGAGAGACAGTTAAAGTACGCTTATTTTTAAATAATTATTATTATAAACAATGAATTTTTGTCTAGTTTATTTTCTCTATTTTTGCCTGTAGCTTCTAAACGGTTAAAGCTAGCTACTTGTACGATACAAATTTGGAATCTACATGAAATTCTCTATAATATACATCAGCAGACATTTTTGTATATAGACTGTTCCAATAGTGACAGGCAGTTAAATGTACACTTATTTTTAAATAATTTTTATTATAAACAATGAATTTTTGTCTAGTTCATTATCTCTATTTTTGCCTGTAGCTTCTAAACGGTTAAAGCTAGCAACTTGTACGATGCAAATTTGGAATCTACATGAAATTCTCTATAATATACATCAGCAGACATTTTTGTTTATAGGCTGCTCCAATAGTGAGAGACAGTTAAAGTACGCTTATTTTTAAATAATTATTATTATAAACAATGAATTTTTGTCTAGTTTATTTTCTCTATTTTTGCCTGTAGCTTCTAAACGGTTAAAGCTAGCTACTTGTACGATACAAATTTGGAATCTACATGAAATTCTCTATAATATACATCAGCAGACATTTTTGTATATAGACTGTTCCAATAGTGACAGGCAGTTAAATGTACACTTATTTTTAAATAATTTTTATTATAAACAATGAATTTTTGTCTAGTTCATTTTCTCTATTTATGCCTGTAGCTTCTAAACGGTTAAAGCTAGCAACTTGTACGATGCAAATTTGGAATCTACATGAAATTCTCTATAATATACATCAGCAGACATTTTTGTATATAGGCTGTTCCAATAGTGACAGGCAGTTAAAGCACACCTATTTTTAAATAATTTTTATTATAAACAATGAATTTTTGTCTAGTTCATTTTCTATATTTTTGCCTGTAGCTTCTAAACGGTTAAAGCTAGCAACTTGTACGATGCAAATTTGGAATCTACATGAAATTCTCTATAATATACATCAGCAGACATTTTTGTTTATAGGCTGTTCCAATAGTGACAGGCAGTTAAACGTACACTTATTTTTAAATAATTTTTATTATAAACAATGAATTTTTGTCTAGTTCATTTTCTCTATTTTTGCCTGTAGCTTCTAAACGGTCAAAGCTAGCAACTTGTATGATGCAAATTTGGAATCTACATGAAATTCTTTATAATATACATCAGCAGACATTTTTGTATATAGGCTGTTCCAATAGTGGCAGGCAGTTAAATGTACACTTATTTTTAAATAATTTTTATTATAAACAATGAATTTTTGTCTAGTTCATTATCTCTATTTTTGCCTGTAGCTTCTAAACGGTTAAAGCTAGCAACTTGTACGTTGCAAATTTGGAATCTACATGATATTCTCTATAATATACATCAGCAGACATTTTTGTATATAAGCTGTTCCAATAGTGACAGGCAGTTAAACGTGCACTTATTTTTAAATAATTTTTATTATAAACAATGAATTTTTGTCTAGTTCATTTTCTCTATTTTTGCCTGTAGCTTCTAAACGGTCAAAGCTAGCAACTTGTACGATGCAAACTTGGAATCTACATGAAATTCTCTATAATATACATCAGCAGACATTTTTGTATATAGGCTGTTCCAATAGTGACAGGCAGTTAAATGTACACTTATTTTTAAATGATTTTTATTATAAACAATGAATTTTTGTCTAGTTCATTTTCTCTATTTTTGCCTGTAGCTTCTAAACGGTTAAAGCTAGCAACTTGTACGATGCAAATTTGGAATCTACATGAAATTCTCTATAATATACATCAGCAGACATTTTTGTATATAGGCTGTTCCAATAGTGACAGGCAGTTAAAGCACACCTATTTTTAAATAATTTTTATTATAAACAATGAATTTTTGTCTAGTTCATTTTCTATATTTTTGCCTGTAGCTTCTAAACGGTTAAAGCTAGCAACTTGTACGATGCAAATTTGGAATCTACATGAAATTCTCTATAATATACATCAGCAGACATTTTTGTTTATAGGCTGTTCCAATAGTGACAGGCAGTTAAACGTACACTTATTTTTAAATAATTTTTATTATAAACAATGAATTTTTGTCTAGTTCATTTTCTCTATTTTTGCCTGTAGCTTCTAAACGGTCAAAGCTAGCAACTTGTATGATGCAAATTTGGAATCTACATGAAATTCTTTATAATATACATCAGCAGACATTTTTGTATATAGGCTGTTCCAATAGTGGCAGGCAGTTAAATGTACACTTATTTTTAAATAATTTTTATTATAAACAATGAATTTTTGTCTAGTTCATTATCTCTATTTTTGCCTGTAGCTTCTAAACGGTTAAAGCTAGCAACTTGTACGTTGCAAATTTGGAATCTACATGATATTCTCTATAATATACATCAGCAGACATTTTTGTATATAAGCTGTTCCAATAGTGACAGGCAGTTAAACGTACACTTATTTTTAAATAATTTTTATTATAAACAATGAATTTTTGTCTAGTTCATTTTCTCTATTTTTGCCTGTAGCTTCTAAACGGTCAAAGCTAGCAACTTGTACGATGCAAACTTGGAATCTACATGAAATTCTCTATAATATACATCAGCAGACATTTTTGTATATAGGCTGTTCCAATAGTGACAGGCAGTTAAATGTACACTTATTTTTAAATGATTTTTATTATAAACAATGAATTTTTGTCTAGTTCATTTTCTCTATTTTTGCCTGTAGCTTCTAAACGGTTAAAGCTAGCAACTTGTACGATGCAAATTTGGAATCTACATGAAATTCGCTATAATATACATCAGCAGACATTTTTGTATATAGGCTGTTCCAATAGTGACAGACAGTTAAAGTACGCTTATTTTTAAATAATTATTATTTTAAACAATGAATTTTTGTCTGGTTTATTTTCTCTATTTTTGCCTGTAGCTTCTAAACGGTTAAAGCTAGCTACTTGTACGATACAAATTAGGAATCTACATGAAATTCTCTATAATATACATCAGCAGACATTTTTGTATAATGGCTGTTCCAATAGTGACAGGCAGTTAAACGTACACTTATTTTTAAATAATTTTTATTATTATAAACAATGAATTTTTGTCTAGTTCATTTTCTCTATTTTTCCCTGTAGCTTCTAAACGGTCAAAGCTAGCAACTTGTACGATGCAAATTTGGAATCTACATGAAATTCTCTATAATATACATCAGCAGACATTTTTGTATATAGGCTGTTCCAATAGTGACAGGCAGTTAAACGTACACTTATTTTTAAATGATTTTTATTATAAACAATGAATTTTTGTCTAGTTCATTTTCTCTATTTTTGCCTGTAGCTTCTAAACGGTTAAAGCTAGCAACTTGTACGATGCAAATTTGGAATCTACATGAAATTCTCTATAATATACATCAGCAGACATTTTTGTATATAGGCTGTTCCAATAGTGACAGGCAGTTAAACGTACACTTATTTTTAAATAATTTTTATTATTATAAACAATGAATTTTTGTCTAGTTCATTTTCTCTATTTTTCCCTGTAGCTTCTAAACGGTCAAAGCTAGCAACTTGTACGATGCAAATTTGGAATCTACATGAAATTCTCTATAATATACATCAGCAGACATTTTTGTATATAGGCTGTTCCAATAGTGGCAGGCAGTTAAAAGTACACTTATTTTTAAATAATTTTTATTATTATAAACAATGAATTTTTGTCTAGTTCATTTTCTCTATTTTTGCCTGTAGCTTCTAAACGGTTAAAGCTAGCAACTTGTACGATGCAAATTTGGAATCTACATGAAATTCTCTATAATATACATCAGCAGACATTTTTGTATATAGGCTGTTCCAATAGTGACAGGCAGTTAAACGTACACTTATTTTTAAATAATTTTTATTATAAACAATGAATTTTTGTCTAGTTCATTTTTTCTATTTTTGCCTGTAGCTTCTAAACGGTCAAAGCTAGCAACTTGTATGATGCAAATTTGGAATCTACATGAAATTCTCTATAATATACATCAGCAGACATTTTTGTATATAGGCTGTTCCAATAGTGACAGGCAGTTAAACGTACACTTATTTTTAAATGATTTTTATTATAAACAATGAATTTTTGTCTAGTTCATTTTCTCTATTTTTGCCTGTAGCTTCTAAACGGTTAAAGCTAGCAACTTGTACGATGCAAATTTGGAATCTACATGAAATTCTCTATAATATACATCAGCAGACATTTTTGTATATAGGCTGTTCCAATAGTGACAGGCAGTTAAACGTACACTTATTTTTAAATAATTTTTATTATTATAAACAATGAATTTTTGTCTAGTTCATTTTCTCTATTTTTCCCTGTAGCTTCTAAACGGTCAAAGCTAGCAACTTGTACGATGCAAATTTGGAATCTACATGAAATTCTCTATAATATACATCAGCAGACATTTTTGTATATAGGCTGTTCCAATAGTGACAGGCAGTTAAACGTACACTTATTTTTAAATGATTTTTATTATAAACAATGAATTTTTGTCTAGTTCATTTTCTCTATTTTTGCCTGTAGCTTCTAAACGGTTAAAGCTAGCAACTTGTATGATGCAAATTTGGAATCTACATGAAATTCTCTATAATATACATCAGCAGACATTTTTGTATATAGGCTGTTCCAATAGTGACAGGCAGTTAAACGTACACTTATTTTTAAATAATTTTTATTATTATAAACAATGAATTTTTGTCTAGTTCATTTTCTCTATTTTTGCCTGTAGCTTCTAAACGGTTAAAGCTAGCAACTTGTACGATGCAAATTTGGAATCTACATGAAATTCTCTATAATATACATCAGCAGACATTTTTGTATATAGGCTGTTCCAATAGTGGCAGGCAGTTAAATGTACACTTATTTTTAAATAATTTTTATTATAAACAATGAATTTTTGTCTAGTTCATTTTCTCTATTTTTGCCTGTAGCTTCTAAACGGTTAAAGCTAGCAACATGTACGATGCAAATTTGGATTCTACATGAAATTCTCTATAATATACATCAGCAGACATTTTTGTATATAGGCTGTTCCAATAGTGACAGGCAGTTAAACGTACACTTATTTTTAAATAATTTTTATTATAAACAATGAATTTTTGTCTAGTTCATTTTCTATATTTTTGTCTGTAGCTTCTAAACGGTTAAAGCTAGCAACTTGTACGATGCAAACTTGGAATCTACATGAAATTCTCTATAATATACATCAGCAGACATTTTTGTATATAGGCTGTTCCAATAGTGACAGGCAGTTAAATATACACTTATTTTTAAATGATTTTTATTATAAACAATGAATTTTTGTCTAGTTCATTTTCTCTATTTTTGCCTGTAGCTTCTAAACGGTTAAAGCTAGCAACTTGTACGATGCAAATTTGGAATCTACATGAAATTCTCTATAATATACATGAGCAGACATTTTTGTTTATAGGCTGCTCCAATAGTGAGAGACAGTTAAAGTACGCTTATTTTTAAATAATTATTATTATAAACAATGAACTTTTGTCTAGTTTATTTTCTCTATTTTTGCCTGTAGCTTCTAAACGGTTAAAGTTAGCTACTTGTACGATACAAATTTGGAATCTACATGAAATTCTCTATAATATACATCAGCAGACATTTTTGTATAAAGGCTGTTCCAATAGTGACAGGCAGTTAAACGTACACTTATTTTTAAATAATTTTTATTATTATAAACAATGAATTTTTGTCTAGTTTATTTTCTCTATTTTTGCCTGTAGCTTCTAAACGGTTAAAGCTAGCTACTTGTACGATACAAATTAGGAATCTACATGAAATTCTCTATAATATACATCAGCAGACATTTTTGTATATAGGCTGTTCCAATAGTGACAGGCAGTTAAATGTACACTTATTTTTAAATAATTTTTATTATAAACAATGAATTTTTGTCTAGTTCATTTTCTCTATTTATGCCTGTAGCTTCTAAACGGTTAAAGCTAGCAACTTGTACGATGCAAATTTGGAATCTACATGAAATTCTCTATAATATACATCAGCAGACATTTTTGTATATAGGCTGTTCCAATAGTGACAGGCAGTTAAAGCACACCTATTTTTAAATAATTTTTATTATAAACAATGAATTTTTGTCTAGTTCATTTTCTATATTTTTGCCTGTAGCTTCTAAACGGTTAAAGCTAGCAACTTGTACGATGCAAATTTGGAATCTACATGAAATTCTCTATAATATACATCAGCAGACATTTTTGTTTATAGGCTGTTCCAATAGTGACAGGCAGTTAAACGTACACTTATTTTTAAATAATTTTTATTATAAACAATGAATTTTTGTCTAGTTCATTTTCTCTATTTTTGCCTGTAGCTTCTAAACGGTCAAAGCTAGCAACTTGTACGATGCAAACTTGGAATCTACATGAAATTCTCTATAATATACATCAGCAGACATTTTTGTATATAGGCTGTTCCAATAGTGACAGGCAGTTAAATGTACACTTATTTTTAAATGATTTTTATTATAAACAATGAATTTTTGTCTAGTTCATTTTCTCTATTTTTGCCTGTAGCTTCTAAACGGTTAAAGCTAGCAACTTGTACGATGCAAATTTGGAATCTACATGAAATTCTCTATAATATACATCAGCAGACATTTTTGTATATAGGCTGTTCCAATAGTGACAGACAGTTAAAGTACGCTTATTTTTAAATAATTATTATTTTAAACAATGAATTTTTGTCTGGTTTATTTTCTCTATTTTTGCCTGTAGCTTCTAAACGGTTAAAGCTAGCTACTTGTACGATACAAATTAGGAATCTACATGAAATTCTCTATAATATACATCAGCAGACATTTTTGTATATAGGCTGTTCCAATAGTGACAGGCAGTTAAACGTACACTTATTTTTAAATAATTTTTATTATTATAAACAATGAATTTTTGTCTAGTTCATTTTCTCTATTTTTCCCTGTAGCTTCTAAACGGTCAAAGCTAGCAACTTGTACGATGCAAATTTGGAATCTACATGAAATTCTCTATAATATACATCAGCAGACATTTTTGTATATAGGCTGTTCCAATAGTGACAGGCAGTTAAACGTACACTTATTTTTAAATGATTTTTATTATAAACAATGAATTTTTGTCTAGTTCATTTTCTCTATTTTTGCCTGTAGCTTCTAAACGGTTAAAGCTAGCAACTTGTACGATGCAAATTTGGAATCTACATGAAATTCTCTATAATATACATCAGCAGACATTTTTGTATATAGGCTGTTCCAATAGTGACAGGCAGTTAAATATACACTTATTTTTAAATGATTTTTATTATAAACAATGAATTTTTGTCTAGTTCATTTTCTATATTTTTGCCTGTAGCTTCTAAACGGTTAAAGCTAGCAACTTGTACGATGCAAATTTGGAATCTACATGAAATTCTCTATAATATACATGAGCAGACATTTTTGTTTATAGGCTGCTCCAATAGTGAGAGACAGTTAAAGTACGCTTATTTTTAAATAATTATTATTATAAACAATGAACTTTTGTCTAGTTTATTTTCTCTATTTTTGCCTGTAGCTTCTAAACGGTTAAAGTTAGCTACTTGTACGATACAAATTTGGAATCTACATGAAATTCTCTATAATATACATCAGCAGACATTTTTGTATAAAGGCTGTTCCAATAGTGACAGGCAGTTAAACGTACACTTATTTTTAAATAATTTTTATTATTATAAACAATGAATTTTTGTCTAGTTTATTTTCTCTATTTTTGCCTGTAGCTTCTAAACGGTTAAAGCTAGCTACTTGTACGATACAAATTTGGAATCTACATGAAATTCTCTATAATATACTACATCAGCAGACATTTTTGTATATAGGCCGTTCCAATAGTGACAGGCAGTTAAACGTACACTTATTTTTAAATAATTTTTATTATTATAAACAATGAATTTTTGTCTAGTTCATTTTCTCTATTTTTCCCTGTAGCTTCTAAACGGTCAAAGCTAGCAACTTGTACGATGCAAATTTGGAATCTACATGAAATTCTCTATAATATACATCAGCAGACATTTTTGTATATAGGCTGTTCCAATAGTGACAGGCAGTTAAACATACACTTATTTTTAAATAATTTTTATTATTATAAACAATGAATTTTTGTCTAGTTTATTTTCTCTATTTTTCCCTGTAGCTTCTAAACGGTCAAAGCTAGCAACTTGTACGATGCAAATTTGGAATCTACATGAAATTCTCTATAATATACATCAGCAGACATTTTTGTATATAGGCTGTTCCAATAGTGACAGGCAGTTAAACGTACACTTATTTTTAAATAATTTTTATTATTATAAACAACGAATTTTTGTCTAGTTCATTTTCTCTATTTTTGCCTGTAGCTTCTAAACGGTCAAAGCTAGCAACATGTACGATGCAAATTTGGAATCTACATGAAATTCTCTATAATATACATCAGCAGACATTTTTGTATATAGGCTGTTCCAATAGTGACAGGCAGTTAAAGCACACCTATTTTTAAATAATTTTTATTATAAACAATGAATTTTTGTCTAGTTCATTTTCTATATTTTTGCTTGTAGCTTCTAAACGGTTAAAGCTAGCAACTTGTGCGATGCAAATTTGGAATCTACATTAAATTCTCTATAATATACATCAGCAGACATTTTTGTATATAGACTGTTCCAATAGTGACAGGCAGTTAAATGTACACTTATTTTTAAATAATTTTTATTATAAACAATGAATTTTTGTCTAGTTCATTTTCTCTATTTTTGCCTGTAGCTTCTAAACGGTTAAAGCTAGCAACTTGTACGATGCAAATTTGGAATCTACATGAAATTCTCTATAATATACATCAGCAGACATTTTTGTATATAGGCTGTTCCAATAGTGACAGGCAGTTAAAGCACACCTATTTTTAAATAATTTTTATTATAAACAATGAATTTTTGTCTAGTTCATTTTCTATATTTTTGCCTGTAGCTTCTAAACGGTTAAAGCTAGCAACTTGTACGATGCAAATTTGGAATCTACATGAAATTCTTTATAATATACATCAGCAGACATTTTTGTATATAGGCTGTTCCAATAGTGGCAGGCAGTTAAATGTACACTTATTTTTAAATAATTTTTATTATAAACAATGAATTTTTGTCTAGTTCATTTTCTCTATTTTTGCCTGCAGCTTCTAAACGGTTAAAGCTAGCAACTTGTACGTTGCAAATTTGGAATCTACATGAAATTCTCTATAATATACATCAGCAGACATTTTTGTATATAGGCTGTTCCCATAATGACAGACAGTTAAAGTACGCTTATTTTTAAATAATTATTATTATAAACAATGAATTTTTGTCTAGTTCATTTTCTATATTTTTGCCTGCAGCTTCTAAACGGTTAAAGCTAGCAACTTGTACGATGCAAATTTGGAATCTACATGAAATTCTCTATAATATACCTCAGCAGACATTTTTGTTTATAGGCTGCTCCAATAGTGAGAGACAGTTAAAGTACGCTTATTTTTAAATAATTATTATTATAAACAATGAACTTTTGTCTAGTTTATTTTCTCTATTTTTGCCTGTAGCTTCTAAACGGTTAAAGTTAGCTACTTGTACGATACAAATTTGGAATCTACATGAAATTCTCTATAATATACATCAGCAGACATTTTTGTATAAAGGCTGTTCCAATAGTGACAGGCAGTTAAACGTACACTTATTTTTAAATAATTTTTATTATTATAAACAATGAATTTTTGTCTAGTTTATTTTCTCTATTTTTGCCTGTAGCTTCTAAACGGTTAAAGCTAGCTACTTGTACGATACAAATTTGGAATCTACATGAAATTCTCTATAATATACTACATCAGCAGACATTTTTGTATATAGGCCGTTCCAATAGTGACAGGCAGTTAAACGTACACTTATTTTTAAATAATTTTTATTATTATAAACAATGAATTTTTGTCTAGTTCATTTTCTCTATTTTTCCCTGTAGCTTCTAAACGGTCAAAGCTAGCAACTTGTACGATGCAAATTTGGAATCTACATGAAATTCTCTATAATATACATCAGCAGACATTTTTGTATATAGGCTGTTCCAATAGTGACAGGCAGTTAAACATACACTTATTTTTAAATAATTTTTATTATTATAAACAATGAATTTTTGTCTAGTTTATTTTCTCTATTTTTCCCTGTAGCTTTTAAACGGTCAAAGCTAGCAACTTGTACGATGCAAATTTGGAATCTACATGAAATTCTCTATAATATACATCAGCAGACATTTTTGTATATAGGCTGTTCCAATAGTGACAGGCAGTTAAACGTACACTTATTTTTAAATAATTTTTATTATTATAAACAACGAATTTTTGTCTAGTTCATTTTCTTTATTTTTGCCTGTAGCTTCTAAACGGTCAAAGCTAGCAACATGTACGATGCAAATTTGGAATCTACATGAAATTCTCTATAATATACATCAGCAGACATTTTTGTATATAGGCTGTTCCAATAGTGACAGGCAGTTAAAGCACACCTATTTTTAAATAATTTTTATTATAAACAATGAATTTTTGTCTAGTTCATTTTCTATATTTTTGCTTGTAGCTTCTAAACGGTTAAAGCTAGCAACTTGTACGATGCAAATTTGGAATCTACATTAAATTCTCTATAATATACATCAGCAGACATTTTTGTATATAGACTGTTCCAATAGTGACAGGCAGTTAAATGTACACCTTTTTTTAAATAATTTTTATTATAAACAATGAATTTTTGTCTAGTTCATTTTCTCTATTTTTGCCTGTAGCTTCTAAACGGTTAAAGCTAGCAACTTGTACGATGCAAATTTGGAATCTACATGAAATTCTCTATAATATACATCAGCAGACATTTTTGTATATAGGCTGTTCCAATAGTGACAGGCAGTTAAAGCACACCTATTTTTAAATAATTTTTATTATAAACAATGAATTTTTGTCTAGTTCATTTTCTATATTTTTGCCTGTAGCTTCTAAACGGTTAAAGCTAGCAACTTGTACGATGCAAATTTGGAATCTACATGAAATTCTTTATAATATACATCAGCAGACATTTTTGTATATAGGCTGTTCCAATAGTGGCAGGCAGTTAAATGTACACTTATTTTTAAATAATTTTTATTATAAACAATGAATTTTTGTCTAGTTCATTTTCTCTATTTTTGCCTGCAGCTTCTAAACGGTTAAAGCTAGCAACTTGTACGTTGCAAATTTGGAATCTACATGAAATTCTCTATAATATACATCAGCAGACATTTTTGTATATAGGCTGTTCCCATAGTGACAGACAGTTAAAGTACGCTTATTTTTAAATAATTATTATTATAAACAATGAATTTTTGTCTAGTTCATTTTCTATATTTTTGCCTGCAGCTTCTAAACGGTTAAAGCTAGCAACTTGTACGATGCAAATTTGGAATCTACATGAAATTCTCTATAATATACATCAGCAGACATTTTTGTTTATAGGCTGTTCCAATAGTGACAGGCAGTTAAACGTACACTTATTTTTAAATAATTTTTATTATAAACAATGAATTTTTGTCTAGTTCATTTTCTCTATTTTTGCCTGTAGCTTCTAAACGGTCAAAGCTAGCAACTTGTACGATGCAAACTTGGAATCTACATGAAATTCTCTATAATATACATCAGCAGACATTTTTGTATATAGGCTGTTCCAATAGTGACAGGCAGTTAAATGTACACTTATTTTTAAATGATTTTTATTATAAACAATGAATTTTTGTCTAGTTCATTTTCTCTATTTTTGCCTGTAGCTTCTAAACGGTTAAAGTTAGCAACTTGTACGATGCAAATTTGGAATCTACATGAAATTCTCTATAATATACATCAGCAGACATTTTTGTATATAGGCTGTTCCAATAGTGACAGACAGTTAAAGTACGCTTATTTTTAAATAATTATTATTATAAACAATGAATTTTTGTCTAGTTTATTTTCTCTATTTTTGCCTGTAGCTTCTAAACGGTTAAAGCTAGCTACTTGTACGATACAAATTTGGAATCTACATGAAATTCTCTATAATATACATCAGCAGACATTTTTGTATATAGGCTGTTCCCATAGTGACAGACAGTTAAAGTACGCTTATTTTTAAATAATTATTATTATAAACAATGAATTTTTGTCTAGTTCATTTTCTATATTTTTGCCTGCAGCTTCTAAACGGTTAAAGCTAGCAACTTGTACGATGCAAATTTGGAATCTACATGAAATTCTCTATAATATACATCAGCAGACATTTTTGTTTATAGGCTGTTCCAATAGTGACAGGCAGTTAAACGTACACTTATTTTTAAATAATTTTTATTATAAACAATGAATTTTTGTCTAGTTCATTTTCTCTATTTTTGCCTGTAGCTTCTAAACGGTCAAAGCTAGCAACTTGTACGATGCAAACTTGGAATCTACATGAAATTCTCTATAATATACATCAGCAGACATTTTTGTATATAGGCTGTTCCAATAGTGACAGGCAGTTAAATGTACACTTATTTTTAAATGATTTTTATTATAAACAATGAATTTTTGTCTAGTTCATTTTCTCTATTTTTGCCTGTAGCTTCTAAACGGTTAAAGCTAGCAACTTGTACGATGCAAATTTGGAATCTACATGAAATTCTCTATAATATACATCAGCAGACATTTTTGTATATAGGCTGTTCCAATAGTGACAGACAGTTAAAGTACGCTTATTTTTAAATAATTATTATTATAAACAATGAATTTTTGTCTAGTTTATTTTCTCTATTTTTGCCTGTAGCTTCTAAACGGTTAAAGCTAGCTACTTGTACGATACAAATTTGGAATCTACATGAAATTCTCTATAATATACATCAGCAGACATTTTTGTATATAGGCTGTTCCAATAGTGACAGGCAGTTAAACGTACACTTATTTTTAAATAATTTTTATTATTATAAACAATGAATTTTTGTCTAGTTCATTTTCTCTATTTTTCCCTGTAGCTTCTAAACGGTCAAAGCTAGCAACTTGTACGATGCAAATTTGGAATCTACATGAAATTCTCTATAATATACATCAGCAGACATTTTTGTATATAGGCTGTTCCAATAGTGACAGGCAGTTAAACGTACACTTATTTTTAAATAATTTTTATTATTATAAACAATGAATTTTTGTCTAGTTCATTTTCTCTATTTTTCCCTGTAGCTTCTAAACGGTCAAAGCTAGCAACTTGTACGATGCAAATTTGGAATCTACATGAAATTCTCTATAATATACATCAGCAGACATTTTTGTATATAGGCTGTTCCAATAGTGACAGGCAGTTAAACGTACACTTATTTTTAAATAATTTTTATTATTATAAACAATGAATTTTTGTCTAGTTCATTTTCTCTATTTTTCCCTGTAGCTTCTAAACGGTCAAAGCTAGCAACTTGTACGATGCAAATTTGGAATCTGCATGAAATTCTCTATAATATACATCAGCAGACATTTTTGTATATAGGCTGTTCCAATAGTGACAGGCAGTTAAACGTACACTTATTTTTAAATAATTTTTATTATTATAAACAACGAATTTTTGTCTAGTTCATTTTCTCTATTTTTGCCTGTAGCTTCTAAACGGTCAAAGCTAGCAACTTGTATGATGCAAATTTGGAATCTACATGAAATTCTTTATAATATACATCAGCAGACATTTTTGTATATAGGCTGTTCCAATAGTGACAGGCAGTTAAAAGTACACTTATTTTTAAATAATTTTTTTTATAAACAATGAATTTTTGTCTAGTTCATTTTCTCTATTTTTACCTGTAGCTTCTAAACGGTTAAAGCTAGCAACATGTACGATGCAAATTTGGAATCTACATGAAATTCTCTATAATATACATCAGCAGACATTTTTGTATATAGGCTGTTCCAATAGTGACAGGCAGTTAAAAGTACACTTATTTTTAAATAATTTTTTTTATAAACAATGAATTTTTGTCTAGTTCATTTTCTCTATTTTTACCTGTAGCTTCTAAACGGTTAAAGCTAGCAACTGGTACGATGCAAATTTGGAATCTACATGAAATTCTCTATAATATACATCAGCAGACATTTTTGTATATAGACTGTTCCAATAGTGACAGGCAGTTAAATGTACACTTATTTTTAAATAATTTTTATTATAAACAATGAATTTTTGTCTAGTTCATTTTCTCTATTTTTGCCTGTAGCTTCTAAACGGTCAAAGCTAGCAACTTGTACGATGCAAACTTGGAATCTACATGAAATTCTCTATAATATACATCAGCAGACATTTTTGTATATAGGCTGTTCCAATAGTGACAGGCAGTTAAATGTACACTTATTTTTAAATGATTTTTATTATAAACAATGAATTTTTGTCTAGTTCATTTTCTCTATTTTTGCCTGTAGCTTCTAAACGGTTAAAGTTAGCAACTTGTACGATGCAAATTTGGAATCTACATGAAATTCTCTATAATATACATCAGCAGACATTTTTGTATATAGGCTGTTCCAATAGTGACAGACAGTTAAAGTACGCTTATTTTTAAATAATTATTATTATAAACAATGAATTTTTGTCTAGTTTATTTTCTCTATTTTTGCCTGTAGCTTCTAAACGGTTAAAGCTAGCTACTTGTACGATACAAATTTGGAATCTACATGAAATTCTCTATAATATACATCAGCAGACATTTTTGTATATAGGCTGTTCCCATAGTGACAGACAGTTAAAGTACGCTTATTTTTAAATAATTATTATTATAAACAATGAATTTTTGTCTAGTTCATTTTCTATATTTTTGCCTGCAGCTTCTAAACGGTTAAAGCTAGCAACTTGTACGATGCAAATTTGGAATCTACATGAAATTCTCTATAATATACATCAGCAGACATTTTTGTTTATAGGCTGTTCCAATAGTGACAGGCAGTTAAACGTACACTTATTTTTAAATAATTTTTATTATAAACAATGAATTTTTGTCTAGTTCATTTTCTCTATTTTTGCCTGTAGCTTCTAAACGGTCAAAGCTAGCAACTTGTACGATGCAAACTTGGAATCTACATGAAATTCTCTATAATATACATCAGCAGACATTTTTGTATATAGGCTGTTCCAATAGTGACAGGCAGTTAAATGTACACTTATTTTTAAATGATTTTTATTATAAACAATGAATTTTTGTCTAGTTCATTTTCTCTATTTTTGCCTGTAGCTTCTAAACGGTTAAAGCTAGCAACTTGTACGATGCAAATTTGGAATCTACATGAAATTCTCTATAATATACATCAGCAGACATTTTTGTATATAGGCTGTTCCAATAGTGACAGACAGTTAAAGTACGCTTATTTTTAAATAATTATTATTATAAACAATGAATTTTTGTCTAGTTTATTTTCTCTATTTTTGCCTGTAGCTTCTAAACGGTTAAAGCTAGCTACTTGTACGATACAAATTTGGAATCTACATGAAATTCTCTATAATATACATCAGCAGACATTTTTGTATATAGGCTGTTCCAATAGTGACAGGCAGTTAAACGTACACTTATTTTTAAATAATTTTTATTATTATAAACAATGAATTTTTGTCTAGTTCATTTTCTCTATTTTTCCCTGTAGCTTCTAAACGGTCAAAGCTAGCAACTTGTACGATGCAAATTTGGAATCTACATGAAATTCTCTATAATATACATCAGCAGACATTTTTGTATATAGGCTGTTCCAATAGTGACAGGCAGTTAAACGTACACTTATTTTTAAATAATTTTTATTATTATAAACAATGAATTTTTGTCTAGTTCATTTTCTCTATTTTTCCCTGTAGCTTCTAAACGGTCAAAGCTAGCAACTTGTACGATGCAAATTTGGAATCTACATGAAATTCTCTATAATATACATCAGCAGACATTTTTGTATATAGGCTGTTCCAATAGTGACAGGCAGTTAAACGTACACTTATTTTTAAATAATTTTTATTATTATAAACAATGAATTTTTGTCTAGTTCATTTTCTCTATTTTTCCCTGTAGCTTCTAAACGGTCAAAGCTAGCAACTTGTACGATGCAAATTTGGAATCTGCATGAAATTCTCTATAATATACATCAGCAGACATTTTTGTATATAGGCTGTTCCAATAGTGACAGGCAGTTAAACGTACACTTATTTTTAAATAATTTTTATTATTATAAACAACGAATTTTTGTCTAGTTCATTTTCTCTATTTTTGCCTGTAGCTTCTAAACGGTCAAAGCTAGCAACTTGTATGATGCAAATTTGGAATCTACATGAAATTCTTTATAATATACATCAGCAGACATTTTTGTATATAGGCTGTTCCAATAGTGACAGGCAGTTAAAAGTACACTTATTTTTAAATAATTTTTTTTATAAACAATGAATTTTTGTCTAGTTCATTTTCTCTATTTTTACCTGTAGCTTCTAAACGGTTAAAGCTAGCAACATGTACGATGCAAATTTGGAATCTACATGAAATTCTCTATAATATACATCAGCAGACATTTTTGTATATAGGCTGTTCCAATAGTGACAGGCAGTTAAAAGTACACTTATTTTTAAATAATTTTTTTTATAAACAATGAATTTTTGTCTAGTTCATTTTCTCTATTTTTACCTGTAGCTTCTAAACGGTTAAAGCTAGCAACTGGTACGATGCAAATTTGGAATCTACATGAAATTCTCTATAATATACATCAGCAGACATTTTTGTATATAGACTGTTCCAATAGTGACAGGCAGTTAAATGTACACTTATTTTTAAATAATTTTTATTATAAACAATGAATTTTTGTCTAGTTCATTTTCTCTATTTTTGCCTGTAGCTTCTAAACGGTCAAAGCTAGCAACTTGTATGATGCAAATTTGGAATCTACATGAAATTCTTTATAATATACATCAGCAGACATTTTTGTATATAGGCTGTTCCAATAGTGGCAGGCAGTTAAATGTACACTTATTTTTAAATAATTTTTATTATAAACAATGAATTTTTGTCTAGTTCATTTTCTCTATTTTTGCCTGTAGCTTCTAAACGGTTAAAGCTAGCAACTTGTACGTTGCAAATTTGGAATCTACATGAAATTCTCTATAATATACATCAGCAGACATTTTTGTATATAAGCTGTTCCAATAGTGACAGGCAGTTAAACGTACACTTATTTTTAAATAATTTTTATTATAAACAATGAATTTTTGTCTAGTTCATTTTCTCTATTTTTGCCTGTAGCTTCTAAACGGTCAAAGCTAGCAACTTGTACGATGCAAACTTGGAATCTACATGAAATTCTCTATAATATACATCAGCAGACATTTTTGTATATAGGCTGTTCCAATAGTGACAGGCAGTTAAATGTACACTTATTTTTAAATGATTTTTATTATAAACAATGAATTTTTGTCTAGTTCATTTTCTCTATTTTTCCCTGTAGCTTCTAAACGGTCAAAGCTAGCAACTTGTACGATGCAAATTTGGAATCTACATGAAATTCTCTATAATATACATCAGCAGACATTTTTGTATATAGGCTGTTCCAATAGTGACAGGCAGTTAAACGTACACTTATTTTTAAATAATTTTTATTATTATAAACAATGAATTTTTGTCTAGTTCATTTTATCTATTTTTGCCTGTAGCTTCTAAACGGTCAAAGCTAGCAACTTGTATGATGCAAATTTGGAATCTACATGAAATTCTTTATAATATACATCAGCAGACATTTTTGTATATAGGCTGTTCCAATAGTGACAGGCAGTTAAAAGTACACTTATTTTTAAATAATTTTTTTTATAAACAATGAATTTTTGTCTAGTTCATTTTCTCTATTTTTACCTGTAGCTTCTAAACGGTTAAAGCTAGCAACGTGTACGATGCAAATTTGGAATCTACATGAAATTCTCTATAATATACATCAGCAGACATTTTTGTATATAGGCTGTTCCAATAGTGACAGGCAGTTAAAGCACACCTATTTTTAAATAATTTTTATTATAAACAATGAATTTTTGTCTAGTTCATTTTCTATATTTTTGCCTGTAGCTTCTAAACAGCCTATATACAAAAATGTCTGCTGATGTATATTATAGAGAATTTCATGTAGATTCCATATTTGCATCGTACAAGTTGCTAGCTTTAACCGTTTAGAAGCTACAGGCAATAATATAGAAAATGAACTAGACAAAAATTCATTGTTTATAATAAAAATTATTTAAAAATAAGTGTATTTCTAACTGCCTGTCACTATTGGAACAGCCTATATACAAAAATATCTGCTGATGTATATTATAGAGAATTTCATGTAGATTCCAAATTTGCATCGTGCAAGTTGCTAGCTTTAACCGTTTAGAAGCTACAGGCAAAAATATAGAAAATGAACTAGACAAAAATTCATTGCTTATAATAAAAATTATTTAAAAATAAGTGTACTTTTAACTGCCTGTCACTATTGGAACAGCTTATATACAAAAATATCTGCCGATGTATATTATAGAGAATTTCATGTAGATTCCAAATTTGTATCGTACAAGTTGCTAGCTTTAACCGTTTAGAAGCTACAGGCAAAAATATAGAAAATGAACTAGACAAAAATTCATTGTTTATAATAAAAATTATTTAAAAATAAGTGTACATTTAACTGCCTGTCACTATTGGAACAGCCTATATACAAAAATATCTGCTGATGTATATTATAGAGAATTTCATGTAGATTTCAAATTTGCATCGTACAAGTTGCTAGCTTTAACCGTTTAGAAGCTACAGGCAAAAATATAGAAAATGAACTAGACAAAAATTCATTGTTTATAATAAAAATTATTTAAAAATAAGTGTACTTTTAACTGCCTGTCACTATTGGAACAGCCTATATACAAAAATATCTGCTGAAGTATATTATAGAGAATTTCATGTAGATTCCAAATTTGCATCGTACAAGTTGCTAGCTTTAACCGTTTAGAAGCTACAGGCAAAAATATAGAAAATGATCTAGACAAAAATTCATTGTTTATAATAAAAATTATTTAAAAATAAGTGTACTTTTAACTGCCTGTCACTATTGGAACAGCCTATATACAAAAATATCTGCTGATGCATATTATAGAGAATTTCATGTAGATTCTAAATTTGAATCGTACAAGTTGCTAGCTTTAACCGTTTAGAAGCTACAGGCAAAAATATAGAAAATGAACTAGACAAAAATTCATTGTTTATAATAAAAATTATTTAAAAATAAGTGTACATTTAACTGCCTGTCACTATTGGAACAGCCTATATACAAAAATATCTGCTGATGTATATTATAGAGAATTTCATGTAGATTCCAAATTTGCATCGTACAAGTTGCTAGCTTTAACCGTTTAGAAGCTACAGACAAAAATATAGAAAATGAACTAGACAAAAATTCATTGTTTATAATAAAAATTATTTAAAAATAAGTGTACTTTTAACTGCCTGTCACTATTGGAACAGCCTATATACAAAAATATCTGCTGATGTATATTATAGAGAATTTCATGTAGATTCCAAATTTGTATAGTACAAGTTGCTAGCTTTAACCGTTTAGAAGCTACAGGCAAAAATATAGAAAATGATCTAGACAAAAATTTATTGTTTATAATAAAATTTATTTAAAAATAAGTGTACTTTTAACTGCCTGTCACTATTGGAACAGCCTATATACAAAAATATCTGCTGATGTATATTATAGAGAATTTCATGTAGATTCCAAATTTGCATCGTACAAGTTGCTAGCTTTAACCGTTTAGAAGCTACAGGCAAAAATATAGAAAATGAACTAGACAAAAATTCATTGTTTATAATAAAAATTATTTAAAAATAAGTGTACATTTAACTGCCTGTCACTATTGGAACAGCCTATATACAAAAATATCTGCTGATGTATATTATAGAGAATTTCATGTAGATTCTAAATTTGAATCGTACAAGTTGCTAGCTTTAACCGTTTAGAAGATACAGGCAAAAATATAGAAAATGAACTAGACAAAAATTCATTGTTTATAATAAAAATTATTTAAAAATAAGTGTACATTTAACTGCCTGTCACTATTGGAACAGCCTATATACAAAAATATCTGCTGATGTATATTATAGAGAATTTCATGTAGATTTCAAATTTGCATCGTACAAGTTGCTAGCTTTAACCGTTTAGAAGCTACAGGCAAAAATATAGAAAATGAACTAGACAAAAATTCATTGTTTATAATAAAAATTATTTAAAAATAAGTGTACTTTTAACTGCCTGTCACTATTGGAACAGCCTATATACAAAAATATCTGCTGAAGTATATTATAGAGAATTTCATGTAGATTCCAAATTTGCATCGTACAAGTTGCTAGCTTTAACCGTTTAGAAGCTACAGGCAAAAATATAGAAAATGATCTAGACAAAAATTCATTTTTTATAATAAAAATTATTTAAAAATAAGTGTACTTTTAACTGCCTGTCACTATTGGAACAGCCTATATACAAAAATATCTGCTGATGCATATTATAGAGAATTTCATGTAGATTCTAAATTTGAATCGTACAAGTTGCTAGCTTTAACCGTTTAGAAGCTACAGGCAAAAATATAGAAAATGAACTAGACAAAAATTCATTGTTTATAATAAAAATTATTTAAAAATAAGTGTACATTTAACTGCCTGTCACTATTGGAACAGCCTATATACAAAAATATCTGCTGATGTATATTATAGAGAATTTCATGTAGATTCCAAATTTGCATCGTACAAGTTGCTAGCTTTAACCGTTTAGAAGCTACAGACAAAAATATAGAAAATGAACTAGACAAAAATTCATTGTTTATAATAAAAATTATTTAAAAATAAGTGTACTTTTAACTGCCTGTCACTATTGGAACAGCCTATATACAAAAATATCTGCTGATGTATATTATAGAGAATTTCATGTAGATTCCAAATTTGTATAGTACAAGTTGCTAGCTTTAACCGTTTAGAAGCTACAGGCAAAAATATAGAAAATGATCTAGACAAAAATTTATTGTTTATAATAAAATTTATTTAAAAATAAGTGTACTTTTAACTGCCTGTCACTATTGGAACAGCCTATATACAAAAATATCTGCTGATGTATATTATAGAGAATTTCATGTAGATTCCAAATTTGCATCGTACAAGTTGCTAGCTTTAACCGTTTAGAAGCTACAGGCAAAAATATAGAAAATGAACTAGACAAAAATTCATTGTTTATAATAAAAATTATTTAAAAATAAGTGTACATTTAACTGCCTGTCACTATTGGAACAGCCTATATACAAAAATATCTGCTGATGTATATTATAGAGAATTTCATGTAGATTCTAAATTTGAATCGTACAAGTTGCTAGCTTTAACCGTTTAGAAGCTACAGGCAAAAATATAGAAAATGAACTAGACAAAAATTCATTGTTTATAATAAAAATTATTTAAAAATAAGTGTACATTTAACTGCCTGTCACTATTGGAACAGCCTATATACAAAAATATCTGCTGATGTATATTATAGAGAATTTCATGTAGATTCCAAATTTGCATCGTACAAGTTGCTAGCTTTAACCGTTTAGAAGCTACAGGCAAAAATATAGAAAATGATCTAGACAAAAATTCATTGTTTATAATAAAATTTATTTAAAAATAAGTGTACTTTTAACTGCCTGTCACTATTGGAACAGCCTATATACAAAAATATCTGCTGATGTATATTATAGAGAATTTCATGTAGATTCTAAATTTGAATCGTACAAGTTGCTAGCTTTAACCGTTTAGAAGCTACAGGCAAAAATATAGAAAATGAACTAGACAAAAATTCATTGTTTATAATAAAAATTATTTAAAAATAAGTGTATTTCTAACTGCCTGTCACTATTGGAACAGCCTATATACAAAAATATCTGTTGATGTATATTATAGAGAATTTCATGTAGATTCCAAATTTGCATCGTGCAAGTTGCTAGCTTTAACCGTTTAGAAGCTACAGGCAAAAATATAGAAAATGAACTAGACAAAAATTCATTGTTTATAATAAAAATTATTTAAAAATAAGTGTACTTTTAACTGCCTGTCACTATTGGAACAGCTTATATACAAAAATATCTGCCGATGTATATTATAGAGAATTTCATGTAGATTCCAAATTTGTATCGTACAAGTTGCTAGCTTTAACCGTTTAGAAGCTACAGGCAAAAATATAGAAAATGAACTAGACAAAAATTCATTGTTTATAATAAAAATTATTTAAAAATAAGTGTACATTTAACTGCCTGTCACTATTGGAACAGCCTATATACAAAAATATCTGCTGATGTATATTATAGAGAATTTCATGTAGATTTCAAATTTGCATCGTACAAGTTGCTAGCTTTAACCGTTTAGAAGCTACAGGCAAAAATATAGAAAATGAACTAGACAAAAATTCATTGTTTATAATAAAAATTATTTAAAAATAAGTGTACTTTTAACTGCCTGTCACTATTGGAACAGCCTATATACAAAAATATCTGCTGAAGTATATTATAGAGAATTTCATGTAGATTCCAAATTTGCATCGTACAAGTTGCTAGCTTTAACCGTTTAGAAGCTACAGGCAAAAATATAGAAAATGATCTAGACAAAAATTCATTTTTTATAAAAAAATTATTTAAAAATAAGTGTACTTTTAACTGCCTGTCACTATTGGAACAGCCTATATACAAAAATATCTGCTGATGCATATTATAGAGAATTTCATGTAGATTCTAAATTTGAATCGTACAAGTTGCTAGCTTTAACCGTTTAGAAGCTACAGGCAAAAATATAGAAAATGAACTAGACAAAAATTCATTGTTTATAATAAAAATTATTTAAAAATAAGTGTACATTTAACTGCCTGTCACTATTGGAACAGCCTATATACAAAAATATCTGCTGATGTATATTATAGAGAATTTCATGTAGATTCCAAATTTGTATAGTACAAGTTGCTAGCTTTAACCGTTTAGAAGCTACAGGCAAAAATATAGAAAATGATCTAGACAAAAATTTATTGTTTATAATAAAATTTATTTAAAAATAAGTGTACTTTTAACTGCCTGTCACTATTGGAACAGCCTATATACAAAAATATCTGCTGATGTATATTATAGAGAATTTCATGTAGATTCCAAATTTGCATCGTACAAGTTGCTAGCTTTAACCGTTTAGAAGCTACAGGCAAAAATATAGAAAATGAACTAGACAAAAATTCATTGTTTATAATAAAAATTATTTAAAAATAAGTGTACATTTAACTGCCTGTCACTATTGGAACAGCCTATATACAAAAATATCTGCTGATGTATATTATAGAGAATTTCATGTAGATTCTAAATTTGAATCGTACAAGTTGCTAGCTTTAACCGTTTAGAAGCTACAGGCAAAAATATAGAAAATGAACTAGACAAAAATTCATTGTTTATAATAAAAATTATTTAAAAATAAGTGTACATTTAACTGCCTGTCACTATTGGAACAGCCTATATACAAAAATATCTGCTGATGTATATTATAGAGAATTTCATGTAGATTCCAAATTTGCATCGTACAAGTTGCTAGCTTTAACCGTTTAGAAACTACAGACAAAAATATAGAAAATGAACTAGACAAAAATTCATTGTTTATAATAAAAATTATTTAAAAATAAGTGTACTTTTAACTGCCTGTCACTATTGGAACAGCCTATATACAAAAATATCTGCTGATGTATATTATAGAGAATTTCATGTAGATTCCAAATTTGTATAGTACAAGTTGCTAGCTTTAACCGTTTAGAAGCTACAGGCAAAAATATAGAAAATGATCTAGACAAAAATTTATTGTTTATAATAAAATTTATTTAAAAATAAGTGTACTTTTAACTGCCTGTCACTATTGGAACAGCCTATATACAAAAATATCTGCTGATGTATATTATAGAGAATTTCATGTAGATTCCAAATTTGCATCGTACAAGTTGCTAGCTTTAACCGTTTAGAAGCTACAGGCAAAAATATAGAAAATGAACTAGACAAAAATTCATTGTTTATAATAAAAATTATTTAAAAATAAGTGTACATTTAACTGCCTGTCACTATTGGAACAGCCTATATACAAAAATATCTGCTGATGTATATTATAGAGAATTTCATGTAGATTCTAAATTTGAATCGTACAAGTTGCTAGCTTTAACCGTTTAGAAGCTACAGGCAAAAATATAGAAAATGAACTAGACAAAAATTCATTGTTTATAATAAAAATTATTTAAAAATAAGTGTACATTTAACTGCCTGTCACTATTGGAACAGCCTATATACAAAAATATCTGCTGATGTATATTATAGAGAATTTCATGTAGATTTCAAATTTGCATCGTACAAGTTGCTAGCTTTAACCGTTTAGAAGCTACAGGCAAAAATATAGAAAATGAACTAGACAAAAATTCATTGTTTATAATAAAAATTATTTAAAAATAAGTGTACTTTTAACTGCCTGTCACTATTGGAACAGCCTATATACAAAAATATCTGCTGAAGTATATTATAGAGAATTTCATGTAGATTCCAAATTTGCATCGTACAAGTTGCTAGCTTTAACCGTTTAGAAGCTACAGGCAAAAATATAGAAAATGATCTAGACAAAAATTCATTTTTTATAATAAAAATTATTTAAAAATAAGTGTACTTTTAACTGCCTGTCACTATTGGAACAGCCTATATACAAAAATATCTGCTGATGCATATTATAGAGAATTTCATGTAGATTCTAAATTTGAATCGTACAAGTTGCTAGCTTTAACCGTTTAGAAGCTACAGGCAAAAATATAGAAAATGAACTAGACAAAAATTCATTGTTTATAATAAAAATTATTTAAAAATAAGTGTACATTTAACTGCCTGTCACTATTGGAACAGCCTATATACAAAAATATCTGCTGATGTATATTATAGAGAATTTCATGTAGATTCCAAATTTGCATCGTACAAGTTGCTAGCTTTAACCGTTTAGAAGCTACAGACAAAAATATAGAAAATGAACTAGACAAAAATTCATTGTTTATAATAAAAATTATTTAAAAATAAGTGTACTTTTAACTGCCTGTCACTATTGGAACAGCCTATATACAAAAATATCTGCTGATGTATATTATAGAGAATTTCATGTAGATTCCAAATTTGTATAGTACAAGTTGCTAGCTTTAACCGTTTAGAAGCTACAGGCAAAAATATAGAAAATGATCTAGACAAAAATTTATTGTTTATAATAAAATTTATTTAAAAATAAGTGTACTTTTAACTGCCTGTCACTATTGGAACAGCCTATATACAAAAATATCTGCTGATGTATATTATAGAGAATTTCATGTAGATTCCAAATTTGCATCGTACAAGTTGCTAGCTTTAACCGTTTAGAAGCTACAGGCAAAAATATAGAAAATGAACTAGACAAAAATTCATTGTTTATAATAAAAATTATTTAAAAATAAGTGTACATTTAACTGCCTGTCACTATTGGAACAGCCTATATACAAAAATATCTGCTGATGTATATTATAGAGAATTTCATGTAGATTCTAAATTTGAATCGTACAAGTTGCTAGCTTTAACCGTTTAGAAGCTACAGGCAAAAATATAGAAAATGAACTAGACAAAAATTCATTGTTTATAATAAAAATTATTTAAAAATAAGTGTACATTTAACTGCCTGTCACTATTGGAACAGCCTATATACAAAAATATCTGCTGATGTATATTATAGAGAATTTCATGTAGATTCCAAATTTGCATCGTACAAGTTGCTAGCTTTAACCGTTTAGAAGCTACAGGCAAAAATATAGAAAATGAACTAGACAAAATTTCATTGTTTATAATAAAAATTATTTAAAAATAGGTGTGCTTTAACTGCCTGTCACTATTGGAACAGCCTATATACAAAAATGTCTGCTGATGTATATTATAGAGAATTTCATGTAGATTCCAAATTTGCATCGTACAAGTTACTAGCTTTAACCGTTTAGAAGCTACAGGCAAAAATAGAGAAAATGAACTAGACAAAAATTCATTGTTTATAATAAAAATCATTTAAAAATAAGTGTACATTTAACTGCCTGTCACTATTGGAACAGCCTATATACAAAAATGTCTGCTGATGTATATTATAGAGAATTTCATGTAGATTCCAAGTTTGCATCGTACAAGTTGCTAGCTTTCACCGTTTAGAAGCTACAGGCAAAAATATAGAAAATGAACTAGACAAAAATTCATTGTTTATAATAATAAAAAATATTTAAAAATAAGTGTACGTTTAACTGCCTGTCACTATTGGAACAGCCTATAAACAAAAATGTCTGCTGATGTATATTATAGAGAATTTCATGTAGATTCCAAATTTGCATTGTACAAGTTGCTAGCTTTAACCGTTTAGAAGCTACAGGCAAAAATATAGAAAATGAACTAGACAAAAATTCATTGTTTATAATAAAAATCATTTAAAAATAAGTGTACATTTAACTGCCTGTCACTATTGGAACAGCCTATATACAAAAATGTCTGCTGATGTATATTATAGAGAATTTCATGTAGATTCCAAATTTGCATCGTACAAGTTGCTAGCTTTAACCGTTTAGAAGCTACAGGCAAAAATATAGAAAATGAACTAGACAAAAATTCATTGTTTATAATAAAAATTATTTAAAAATAGGTGTGCTTTAACTGCCTGTCACTATTGGAACAGCCTATATACAAAAATGTCTGCTGATGTATATTATAGAGAATTTCATGTAGATTCCAAATTTGCATCGTACAAGTTGCTAGCTTTAACCGTTTAGAAGCTACAGGCAAAAATAGAGAAAATGAACTAGACAAAAATTCATTTTTTATAATAAAAATTATTTAAAAATAAGTGTACTTTTAACTGCCTGTCACTATTGGAACAGCCTATATACAAAAATATCTGCTGATGTATATTATAGAGAATTTCATGTAGATTCTAAATTTGAATCGTACAAGTTGCTAGCTTTAACCGTTTAGAAGCTACAGGCAAAAATATAGAAAATGAACTAGACAAAAATTCATTGTTTATAATAAAAATTATTTAAAAATAAGTGTACATTTAACTGCCTGTCACTATTGGAACAGCCTATATAAAAAAATATCTGCTGATGTATATTATAGAGAATTTCATGTAGATTCCAAATTTGCATCGTACAAGTTGCTAGCTTTAACCGTTTAGAAGCTACAGGCAAAAATATAGAAAATGAACTAGACAAAAATTCATTGTTTATAATAAAAATTATTTAAAAATAAGTGTACTTTTAACTGCCTGTCACTATTGGAACAGCCTATATACAAAAATATCTGCTGATGTGTATTATAGAGAATTTCATGTAGATTCCAAATTTGCATCGTACAAGTTGCTAGCTTTAACCGTTTAGAAGCTACAGGCAAAAATATAGAAAATGAACTAGACAAAAATTCATTGTTTATAATAAAAATTATTTAAAAATAAGTGTACATTTAACTGCCTGTCACTATTGGAACAGCCTATATACAAAAATGTCTGCTGATGTGTATTATAGAGAATTTCATGTAGATTCCAAATTTGCATCGTACAAGTTGCTAGCTTTAACCGTTTAGAAGCTACAGGCAAAAATATAGAAAATGAACTAGACAAAAATTCATTGTTTATAATAATAAAAATTATTTAAAAATAAGTGTACGTTTAACTGCCTGTCGCTATTGGAACAGCCTATATACAAAAATGTCTGCTGATGTATATTATAGAGAATTTCATGTAGATTCCAAATTTGCATCGTACAAGTTGCTAGCTTTAACCGTTTAGAAGCTACAGGCAAAAATAGAGAAAATGAACTAGACAAAAATTCATTGTTTATAATAAAAATTATTTAAAAATAAGTGTAGTTTTAACTGCCTATCACTATTGGAACAGCCTATATACAAAAATGTCTGCTGATGTATATTATAGAGAATTTCATGTAGATTCCAAATTTGCATCGTACAAGTGGCTAGCTTTAACCGTTTAGAAGCTACAGGCATAAATAGAGAAAATGAACTAGACAAAAATTCATTGTTTATAATAAAAATTATTTAAAAATGAGTGTACATTTATCTGCCTGTCACTATTGGAACAACCTGTATACAAAAATGTCTGCTGATGTATATTATAGAGAATTTCATGTAGATTCCAAATTTGCATCGTACAATTTGCTAGCTTTAACCGTTTAGAAGCTACAGGCAAAAATATAGAAAATGAACTAGACAAAAATTCATTGTTTATAATAAAAATTATTTAAAAATAAGTGTACTTTTAACTGCCTGTCACTATTGGAACAGCCTATATACAAAAATATCTGCTGATGTGTATTATAGAGAATTTCATGTAGATTCCAAATTTGCATCGTACAAGTTGCTAGCTTTAACCGTTTAGAAGCTACAGGCAAAAATATAGAAAATGAACTAGACAAAAATTCATTGCTTATAATAAAAATTATTTAAAAATAAGTGTACATTTAACTGCCTGTCACTATTGGAACAGCCTATATACAAAAATGTCTGCTGATGTGTATTATAGAGAATTTCATGTAGATTCCAAATTTGCATCGTACAAGTTGCTAGCTTTAACCGTTTAGAAGCTACAGGCAAAAATATAGAAAATGAACTAGACAAAAATTCATTGTTTATAATAATAAAAATTATTTAAAAATAAGTGTACGTTTAACTGCCTGTCGCTATTGGAACAGCCTATATACAAAAATGTCTGCTGATGTATATTATAGAGAATTTCATGTAGATTCCAAATTTGCATCGTACAAGTTGCTAGCTTTAACCGTTTAGAAGCTACAGGCAAAAATAGAGAAAATGAACTAGACAAAAATTCATTGTTTATAATAAAAATTATTTAAAAATAAGTGTAGTTTTAACTGCCTATCACTATTGGAACAGCCTATATACAAAAATGTCTGCTGATGTATATTATAGAGAATTTCATGTAGATTCCAAATTTGCATCGTACAAGTGGCTAGCTTTAACCGTTTAGAAGCTACAGGCATAAATAGAGAAAATGAACTAGACAAAAATTCATTGTTTATAATAAAAATTATTTAAAAATGAGTGTACATTTATCTGCCTGTCACTATTGGAACAACCTGTATACAAAAATGTCTGCTGATGTATATTATAGAGAATTTCATGTAGATTCCAAATTTGCATCGTACAATTTGCTAGCTTTAACCGTTTAGAAGCTACAGGCAAAAATATAGAAAATGAACTAGACAAAAATTCATTTTTTATAATAAAAATTATTTAAAAATAAGTGTACATTTAACTGCCTGTCACTATTGGAACAGCCTATATACAAAAATGTCTGCTGATGTATATTATAGAGAATTTCATGTAGATTCCAAATTTGCATCGTACAATTTGCTAGCTTTAACCGTTTAGAAGCTACAGGCAAAAATATAGAAAATGAACTAGACAAAAATTCATTGTTTATAATAAAAATTATTTAAAAATAAGTGTACATTTAACTGCCTGTCACTATTGGAACAGCCTATATAAAAAAATATCTGCTGATGTATATTATAGAGAATTTCATGTAGATTCCAAATTTGCATCGTACAAGTTGCTAGCTTTAACCGTTTAGAAGCTACAGGCAAAAATATAGAAAATGAACTAGACAAAAATTCATTGTTTATAATAAAAATTATTTAAAAATAAGTGTACTTTTAACTGCCTGTCACTATTGGAACAGCCTATATACAAAAATATCTGCTGATGTGTATTATAGAGAATTTCATGTAGATTCCAAATTTGCATCGTACAAGTTGCTAGCTTTAACCGTTTAGAAGCTACAGGCAAAAATATAGAAAATGAACTAGACAAAAATTCATTGTTTATAATAAAAATTATTTAAAAATAAGTGTACATTTAACTGCCTGTCACTATTGGAACAGCCTATATACAAAAATGTCTGCTGATGTGTATTATAGAGAATTTCATGTAGATTCCAAATTTGCATCGTACAAGTTGCTAGCTTTAACCGTTTAGAAGCTACAGGCAAAAATATAGAAAATGAACTAGACAAAAATTCATTGTTTATAATAATAAAAATTATTTAAAAATAAGTGTACGTTTAACTGCCTGTCGCTATTGGAACAGCCTATATACAAAAATGTCTGCTGATGTATATTATAGAGAATTTCATGTAGATTCCAAATTTGCATCGTACAAGTTGCTAGCTTTAACCGTTTAGAAGCTACAGGCAAAAATAGAGAAAATGAACTAGACAAAAATTCATTGTTTATAATAAAAATTATTTAAAAATAAGTGTAGTTTTAACTGCCTATCACTATTGGAACAGCCCATATACAAAAATGTCTGCTGATGTATATTATAGAGAATTTCATGTAGATTCCAAATTTGCATCGTACAAGTGGCTAGCTTTAACCGTTTAGAAGCTACAGGCATAAATAGAGAAAATGAACTAGACAAAAATTCATTGTTTATAATAAAAATTATTTAATAATGAGTGTACATTTATCTGCCTGTCACTATTGGAACAACCTGTATACAAAAATGTCTGCTGATGTATATTATAGAGAATTTCATGTAGATTCCAAATTTGCATCGTACAATTTGCTAGCTTTAACCGTTTAGAAGCTACAGGCAAAAATATAGAAAATAAACTAGACAAAAATTCATTTTTTATAATAAAAATTATTTAAAAATAAGTGTACATTTAACTGCCTGTCACTATTGGAACAGCCTATATACAAAAATGTCTGCTGATGTATATTATAGAGAATTTCATGTAGATTCCAAATTTGCATCGTACAAGTGGCTAGCTTTAACCGTTTAGAAGCTACAGGCATAAATAGAGAAAATGAACTAGACAATAATTCATTGTTTATAATAAAAAATTTTTAAAAATAAGTGTACTTTTAACTGCCTGTCACTATTGGAACAGCCTATATACAAAAATGGCTGCTGATGTATATTATAGAGAATTTCATGTAGATTCCAAATTTGCATCGTACAAGTTGCTAGCTTTAACCGTTTAGAAGCTACAGGCAAAAATATAGAAAATGAACTAGACAAAAATTCATTGTTTATAATAAAAATTATTTAAAAATAAGTGTACTTTTAACTGCCTGTCACTATTGGAACAGCCTATATACAAAAATGTCTGCTGATGTATATTATAGAGAATTTCATGTAGATTCCAAATTTGCATCGTACAAGTTGCTAGCTTTAAGCGTTTAGAAGCTACAGGCAAAAATATAGAAAATGAACTAGACAAAAATTCATTGTTTATAATAAAAATTATTTAAAAATAAGTGTACTTTTAACTGCCTGTCACTATTGGAACAGCCTATATACAAAAATGTCTGCTGATGTATATTATAGAGAATTTCATGTAGATTCCAAATTTGCATCGTACAAGTTGCTAGCTTTAACCGTTTAGAAGCTACAGGCAAAAATAGAGTAAATGAGCTAGACAAAAATTTATGGTTTATAATAAAAATTATTTAAAAATAAGTCTACTTTTAATGCCGGTAACTTTTGGAACCGCCTATATATAAATATTGTAATAATTGTATTGTATATAGTTAGAAAACCATAATATTATTGTAATGTCAATTAGTAACTATGTCTAATAATGTTTTTTTGTGTGATTTCAGGATCAACAGCGGACCAAGGACCACTTAAGGACATCCCAGGATATATCTTTAGAAAATAACATGTATTATATAATGTATTTATTGTAATACAATAACATATATTATGTGTGTTTTATGAACTATATAATAAAAAAGAATTTATCAAAATTCATGTTTATTTTTAAAGTTCCTTTTATATCCTAGATACCTACACGTATGTAGTTTTTAAAACGGCTTCAACGGCACCTATCAATCTAAAAAAAATTATTCAAATTTTTTAAGTACTCTTTTCTTTCCTGTTATCCTGATAACATCAGAAATTTTCAACAAAATACGACAAAGTGGTGCCCAAATTCGACAAAAGAGTAAATTTTTACATACAGGTATATAGTTCTATATTTTGCCACGGACGCATGGTGGCAGCACCAGTCGGTTTGACCAAAAGGAATCATCCATGATCCGAAATTTTTGTTACGTACAGGTATATAGTTCTATATTTTGCCACGGACGCATGGTGGCAGCACCAGTCGGTTCGAGCAAAAGGAAGTATCCATGCACCGAAATAAAGTATTTTTTGGTGCATACTTGCTACTTTCAGGTAGCATCTATGTACGAAATAAACTATTTTTTGGTGCATACTTGCTACTTTTAGGTAGAATCTATACACGAAATAAACTATTTTTTGGTGCATACTTGCTACTTTTAGGTAGAATCTATACACGAAATAAACTATTTTTTGGTGCATACTTGCTACTTTTAGGTAGAATCTATACACGAAATAAAATATTTTTTGGTGTATAGATGCTACCTGGTAGCATCTATACACCAAAAAATAGTTTATTTCGTGTATAGATTCTACCTAAAAGTAGCAAGTATGCACCAAAAAATAGTTTATTTCGTACATAGATGCTACCTGAAAGTAGCAAGTATGCACCAAAAAATACTTTATTTCGGTGCATGGATACTTCCTTTTGCTCGAACCGACTGGTGCTGCCACCATGCGTCCGTGGCAAAATATAGAACTATATACCTGTACGTAACAAAAATTTCGGATCATGGATGATTCCTTTTGGTCAAACCGACTGGTGCTGCCACCATGCGTCCGTGGCAAAATATAGAACTATATACCTGTGTTGAAAATATTATAATAAAAAATAAGGTTTTCTGTAAATAAAAATCATATGCATTTAATTAAAAATAATTTATTATATATTATAAAGATTTTCAAATACATATAAACAAAAATACAAATAATAAACGTAATATAAATAATAAATTATACAAAATAATTAATAACAAATATTTTATTAAAATAAAAATAATATAAATAAATAAACCGTTTTAATAACATTTATTACAATTAATACAAGGGTCACGCTAGATTTATTGAGAATAACAAAATCAGGTAAGCTATGGAAAACAAAATTTTATCTATCATTTTAAAAAGTTATTTATCTGTCATTTGAAATTAAATAATGAAATGTTTAAAGCATTGTTGTGAGTAAAATAAGGAATTATCCAGACAGAATTTTCAAATAATTTATAATTTGATAGTTTTTGTCAGTCTGAAATTAATTCGACAGTTTTTAATCACTTAGTTTGACAGATTTGGCACTTTTTAAGTCATTTTTAAACTAATTTGACTGTAAATATGAAAAAATGAAACGTAAAAGACATTTGTGTTTGATACCAAGTATAATTACCAATATTACGGTTATATTATTTGTTATTAATTATTTTCCATCTTTATTCTGTAAATAAATTTTATCTGAAGATAAAACTTTTATTTATAGGATAAAGATGCAAAATAAATTATAACAAATAATACAACCATAATAATTTCATTTGATAACTAACATTTAAAACAATTAAATCTTGGGGTACCTAAATAAAATTTCTTGTTTCCATTGTTAAAGGTACAAGATTTTTTATTCAGTTTAAGACTTTTTGCGAACCTTTACATTAATTATATTATATATTTTTTGGTGTTACCACCCAACCGCCCACTTACTAAAATATATAATATTTATTAATACAAAGCTTCGTTTACAATAAATACTTAAAATATAACTTTATCCTGACCGCGTGTAAATACTTAATAATAATTACAATTTTTACTAAAACTACCTACTGTACGACTAATGTGATGGGTTTAAATTAAAATAAACATAACACAAAAGATTGTTTTATTGTGCACATACATTTTAAACAGGTCTTTATGAAGAGGAAGCCATGGTCTGCGTCACCAATCGGCACTGCAATCTCGACGACAGTGACAGGGATGTAGGGATTTCTTCCAACTTAAAACTATCTTAAAACTAAATTTTTTATTTAATAAATTGTATATATAGGGAGCAACCGCCCTCAAATGCCAAACCCACACTCCCCATATACCATTTATTAAATAAATACAATTTTGTGTATAATAATATTTTATAATCTAACTTAAACTATTGTAGAACCCCCCAAATTAAGTTGGTGAAGTGCGCAAAATAGCCTATCTTACGTTAATATTTTGTTCAAAGAAAAGCAAATAATAAGAGCCTACCTTACGTTAATATTTTGTTCAAAGAAAAGCAAATCTAAAAATGTGAAGTTAATTTTTTTCTCTCTCAAAAAGCAAAAACAACCCTTGCCTATCTTATAACTAAGCTAACTTATGTATACGCAATCTATCTTATATCTAGACTATATTAAGCTAAAGGCGACGTATGAGAGAGAGATTTACGAGCTAAGACAAAAAGTGGAAACGCCGGGGTGGTTTTCACATGTAGTTTACGAGGGGGTTTAGCCGACCCCACACGATGCACTGCATGTACGGCCTACATCGCGAACTCCCTAAGGACAAGATAGACAGTTATATGTAATCTACTCGGCTTGGATGCCTGAGCGAGTTACTCCCGGAGACATCGCCCGATCTCAGACGCGATACCTACCCCGAACGCGGTCAACCCGTGTGCTCAAACAAAGTTAAATCAAACAAAAACTTTACTGTTTCTAATTATTATTCGTTGCCATTAACATTAAATGATACATACGTTGCCTCCGGATGAGGAGAGCACATATACGCCATAAGAAAGCTTCCTGTGATAGCATTCAGGTTTGTTTAATCTTTTCTCATTCGAGTCTAGCAATCTAGAGCGTAGACCAATACGATGGCCAGCAACTTTACTACAAAAGAATTAAACTGTCCCTAGAAACATTCGCACAAGTGCGAAGCGATTCTCCAGAATAAACAACTGGTTTCACATTGCATAGCTAACCATATCAGTCCACTCAATTATGGAAAAACGCGCACGAACCCTACCTACCCATCCCACTGACCGTGATGTTAAAAAAGGAACCCGAACCCACATCAAGTTTCGAATCTCTCCCACCTTCCTAACCCTCTCACTGATTCTCTCACTCATTCGCATCATTCATGCCCCGATACATATGTTTTTCTTTTCACATTCACTCTCCCTAGGGGCCTTCTGGGCAACCCGCGCAGTACGCGTACCACGGTGGCAAACGTAGACGCACGATTTTATGATGAATCGCCAAGGAATGCACTTCAAATTAATCAATTTATTTTTATTTTTAAAGAAAACGCGTGTTTGCTCAACGGCGCGATGAGCCAAAGTTTAATTAAGACCTGAAAATACATTTAAAACAACTTAAAACTAACTTAAAATCTACTATATTAATCTAGTCTTCTTGATGTCCGATTCCTGAAAAATATATGCTAATCATATGTTCCCAGATATTGATTTTATTGATAAATTTTAAATTGTATGAATATCATGAAAGTTATATTTCTTTCAATTTAAAACTCAAAATCGAATTTGAGTACAAAGTAATATATTACAGTCATATTTCTTTGACTACAGTTCTAATGGTTGAGTATTAGAACAAATTTAAAGAAATATAAATAGAGTTTCTTACCAGATCATCCTTTGACGTCCTAGAAGTGTTGTCCGGATGATACCCTTAGACGTTCTCCAGGAATGAAATCCATCGGTGGATGTCTGCATCCTTTGTCTCCAAGTTCCTCAGCATCTCTGGGCAACAGCAACTCGTCTCCACAGATCTGAAATTTATCAGAAACAATAATTTAGATGTAGGATATTTCTCGGTTGTAGTTAACAATTACTGGAAAACTCAGTAAGAATATATGCTTTTCGAGATTTCAAGTAATTGTTAACATCTTAATAATTTAGGTGTAAACAGGGCTTTATCTAGGGTGTGGCTAACTAGCAACTTGCCTCAGGTGTATCAATAATTTCTCAAAAAACGGTCCCAATAATCAAAAATCTGATGTGGCCAGCACATTACCTTCCGTCAATTCTATGTATTTTGTACAAATTTCACACGGAAAGTTCCTTGCTAAATTAAATATTATATTTCTTGTACATTACCTTCCAGCAGTTGCATGTATTTTATGCAAATTTCATACAGAAAATTATTATTTTGTGCCGTTTTCTATATACAGTGTAATGTATCTGCAGAAATAAAAGATTTATAATTATTATTTCTTGTACATTACCTTAAAGCAGTTATATGTATTTTATACAAATTCCATACAGAAAGCAAAAGATCCTACATTTCTAGTAAAATTATAAGACAAACACACTATGTCAATTTCACTTGACACTGACATCTTTCAATCAGAATTTTCTTAATATAGTAGCTGTTTCCATAGCTATGGCTACTTTATGAATTTAATTTCTTTATAATTTTTTAACTCTATATCCATTTAATATTAAGTATAGAATGCAGTCAAATCGTATAGAGAATAAAATATTCTTTAATATTTGATGGTACTTCCGGTTGACCAATTGTAACCAAAATCTAATCAGGTCTTCATATGGATGTAACGAAGAAGTATACGAAAAAATTATAATTTTTGTAACTGTAGTATTAGAGTTATCGCAGACGAAAATTTTGTCTCACACACACACACACACACACACACACACACACACACACACACACACACACACACACACACACACACACACACACATATATATCCACACACGCACACATACAGAAATCATCGTAAAAATAGTAAATTCGTATTCTAGGGACCCTAAAACGTGCTTATTGATTAAAAACTCATCATCGAATTTTTTGACCAAAGACAATACCTTCCTTACCTAAAGGTGACGGAAGGTAAAAAGTCCGGATAATCAGAATACACAGACTGGTTTCCATTGTATTTATATATCAGCTTTGTATCTTAAACGGTATATGTTTTTTTTTATTGTTCCAAAATTTTTAGAACCAATGGTTTACTTAACAACGTACCCTACTTATAAACATATATTTGTAATAGGTACGCATAACTTTATATGTCAAATATTTTAAATAACAATATTTTATATATTTTGTTAAACATTTTTAGAGCCACTGGTCTGCTCAATAATTTACCCTAATTGCAAAAATATACTAGGTACATATACTAAATTACAACCCTATATGTCAAATGGTTTAAAAGTGGCAACTTTTTAAATTTTTTGTCCCACATTTTTAGAACCACTGGTCTATTTAATAAACAACCCTAATTGCAAAGATACACCAAGTATACATACTTAATTGCAACCCTATATCTCAAATGGTTCAAAAGCTGCACCATTTTACATTTTTGGCCCCACATTTTTTGTGCCACTGGTATAAATATTTAATAAATTAATTATTAAATTAATGTCTTAAGTATTAGTGATACCCATACCAAATTTCATCCCCATATTTCAAACGGTTCTAAAGTAACACCACTTAAACTTTACCCCAACAATTTTGGTACCCCTGGTTTAATTAATTATTTGGTCAAATTATAAATCGATGCCCAAAAGTCCCAAAAGTATCATATCCAAATTTCATCCCGATATATCAAATAGTTTCCGAGTTATGATTTTTTTAATTTGGACAAAAATTCATCCCCTATTATCTATTACAATCTACATCTGACAAGACTGGGATTCCCCTAATAATTAAGGGGAACCCCCGAAATCACAAAAAATTTCTATAGGAAAAATTGTTAAATATTTCTTTATAAAAAGTTTCAACTTTAAGGGTACATAACTTTTGAACCAATATTCAAAATATTATGAAAATTTGTACATATACTTATTAAAGGGTTGTGAGTTCAATGGCACACACAGATTTTATGAACCAAAAGGGGGTTCGGAGTTACAACCCCAAAAAGGGGATAGGAACCCTTAAAAATTTATCTTTATTGATTCATATCAAAAATAGACCCTCGTCGATTTGACTGAAACTTGGTGCACATATGTAAAAAAGTCCGTAGAATCAAAATATGTTTGGTACAAAAATATGCAACCCCTAATTTGGGGTTTATATACCCGAAAAGACAAATATATCCCTTATAAATTTAATTGAAATATATTTGATATCAGTTTATTTTTCAAATAATCTTTTACAAAATCTGTTTCAAGCTTTAGAAAAATTTGAAACTTGGTGCACATATGTAAAAATGTCTGAGGATTTCGAATGTGGACATGAAAATTTTTTCCCACTACCCATTTTTGGGTTAAGCACACCTAAACAACAAAAAATGTATTTCAAGAGTTTGTAATCAATAGTATTTTGTCCAAAATGTATTATTGCAAATATTTCTTCAAAGAATTTAACTTAACTTTCATTAATAAATGAAAGTGTCCACAGTCCCGAACGCGGGATATTTTAGAAAACAAATTCTGAAGAGGCGTGTTGACGCAATTTCTTTAAATACATTGTAACGTTATCTAATCTAACACACAAAATTCATGCTGGGAAAACTAAAACCGAGAAGACAACAGTTACAGACAACAATACTTCTGACAATCCGGGAAATAAATTTAACATCGGCCAGAGACAAATAGAACATGGTAATAAAAAACTCATTGAAGATAATGGTCACCTTTAGAAAATTTTATTTATTTCCCTACAGAAAAATTCCTTTTGTCAATGTTTCAATAAAAAAAAATCTGGTGTGGCCAACACAATACCTCCCGCCATTTACAGCCTGAGTCACAAAGAGTTTTTTGGATTAGCGAATTTTACTCTAATTTTGACAGTTTATTTCTTAAAATATAGTCTAATCTAATCCAAGTAACTATCTTTTTTTAAACCCCTCAACAGGATTAAATCCCAATTACATAGTAGGTTCACATTCACATACATCCATGCCTTAGTGGGATTCGAACCCAGAGCCCCGAGGGCACTCATGACATGAGGCGTTGCTCTAACCATTGAGCCACTGGAGCTATAATAAAATGAAGATTAAATTTTAAATACCGGGGAATAGAATTCACTAATCCAAAAATGAGAATTAGTTTAAACATTTTTGTGAATCGTTAATTTTTATTAATCTAATATTTACTTATGCTGGAAACTGTATTGAATTCCTTTTCTATTGTTCTATTTACTTTTTAAAACGTTACTAATATTATTTTGAAATGATTAGTTCTTTGATAGTGATATTTTATTTAAGCGTAGGCTCTGGGATTTAAATCATAGATAATTTTATAAATTTATCCATAAAATATATAGAAAAAGAATTAATGCAAATCTATAGAAAATTTAATAAGCTTTAATTTTTATAATAACATTAATCTCGAAAAAATAACATTTAAAGGTATTTTTCGAAGAAAAACTATTTTAAGCTTCTAGTAAAGTGCCATTTCCGGTTATCCGATTTTCACCAAAATCTAATGTCAATCATTACAAAAAAAGTTTGAAATACAAGGTTTCAAAATTTCTGAATGATAGTATTTGAGTTAGAGTGGAGGATCCCCACATACATACATACATACATATACACACACATATACACACAGACTTCATCGTAAAAATGTTAAAATTGAATTCTAGGGACCTTAAAACGTGGTCATTTATCAAAATGTCGATATGCGATTTTTAGCACGATCCCTATACCTCCCTTACCAAGGGTAGCGGGAGGTAAAAAATTATACGTGCAATTTTATAATTGGGTTTATATTTAATGTTGGTCTTGCGTACAAAGAAGATTTTTGATAAAATTAAAACCCTATATAATGTTTGGAAATTCAGTTTTCATTTACATAAAACTTATTTCAAACAAAAATAGCACTTATATTAAAGGAACAGTAAGATTATATTATTGTACATAGTAGATTAAGGGACCCATACAATGCACGAATCGAGCGGCTTAAATAATGGCCCGTTTACATCGAATATTATGTATAAGAAATATAATCTTTTGTAAGGAAATTTCTGTATGACATTTATACAAAATACATAGAATTGGCGAAAGGTAATGTGCTGGCCACATCAGATTATTTTTAAATACGCTGCTTCCTAATCAGTTTAATGTAGATGTACATTGAAATTTATTTACATCCTTTTTTCCAGTAATTATAACTCTACATGAAGCTAATTATATATGAAAAGAATAGCAGGACATTTTCTATGAGTTAATAATGTCTATTATGCATCGACCTTCACTATAATTAGTTTATACGACTTATTATATTTCTTTTTCAATGTATGTTTTAAGGTCACTCTTCCCGTACATTCAAAATTATAGTAAAAGTCTATTTTAATCATTTTATGAATTGCAATTATTACATCTGTTTCTTTCGTTACTTTGCGCCTATACTTTTTACTGCCTCGTCCATACAAAGTATATGGGACCGGTAGTAAACCGTAGACGCAGAGAAGCGAAACGAACAAACCTAATATTATTTAAACATAAACATCATAGACAGACTGTATTATAAACAAAATTTTACTAAATTCTAATAATGTAAATCACCTTTTTTCTGTGATAACGTTTATCATACTAATCTCATTCATTAATGTATATAGCAATGAAGATTTGTATGTAGTCACTGTGGTTAAGAAATAACCACAACTTTTCCAGTACGTCAATTTGCTTGTAGATCAAAATCAAATGTGTTAATAATATATGTAGATATGTGACACTTTCTATATGTGTAACCGGTGGTAATTTTTGGAAAATTTCATGTAGATTGTAAATTTTCATCGCCAAATTTTTACCTCCCGCTACCCTTGGTAAGGGAGGTATAGGGATCGTGCTAAAAATCGCATATCGGATTTTGGTAAATGATGACATTTTAAGGTCCCTAGAATCCAATTTTAACATTTTCACGATGATGGCTGTGTGTATATGTGTGCGTGTATGTGTGTGCGTGTATGTGTGTGTGTGTGTGTGTGTGTGTGTGTGTAAATCGGATAACAGGAAATGGCACTTTACTAGAAGCTCAAAATAGTTTTTCATCGAAAAATACCTTTAAATGTTATTTTTTCGAAATTAATGTTATTATAAAAATTAAAGCTTATTAAATTTTCTATAAATTTGCTTTAATACTTTTACTATATATATATATATATATATATATATATATATATATATATATATATATATATATATATATATATATTATGGATAAATTTATAAAATTATCTATAATTTAAAGCCCAGAGCCTACACTTTAAACAAACAAAACGCAGCTATTCAAATGTATGTAACTGACAGATAAATATCACTATCAAAAAACTAATCATTTCAAAATAATATTAGTAACTTTTTAAAAAGAAAACAGTAAATAGAACAATAGAAAAGGAATTCAATACAGTTTACAGCATAAGTAAATATGTAGGTGTGTATTTAGATTAATAAAAATTAACGGTTCACATAAAAGTTTAAGCTAATCCTCATTTTTGGATTAGTGAATTCTATTCTATCCCGGTATTTAAGATTTAATCTTCATTTTATTATAGCTCCGGTGGCACAATGGTTAGAGCAACGCCTCATGTCATGAGTGCCCTCGGGGCTCTGGGTTCGAATCCCACTAAGGCATGGATGTGTGTGAATGTGAACCCACTCTGTAATTGGGATTTAATCCTGTTGAGGGGTTTAAAAAATGGTAGTTACTGTCAAAATTAGAGTAAAATTCGTTAATCCAAAAATAAGGATTAACTTAATCTTTTTTGTGACTCGGGCGGTAAATGGCGGGAGGTATTATGTTGGCCACACCAGATTTTTTTTTATTTTAACCGTTTAGAAGTTACAAGTAAAAATATAAAAAATGAACTTGTTAAAAAAATTAAAATAACTTACATCTCCGATTTTTTCCGATGACTGGTTCACTACTTGATTCAGGCCCAATTTTGGTCCAAAATGGTCCACAGATGTTGAGAAGTCGCCCTGAAAATTAAAAAAAAAATGTTAAAAACAATTAACAACAAAAATAGACAGAAAATTAAAGTGTTTTTTGACGTTCCATAATTAATGAACCACTAAACAATTAATATATCTTGTTAATGCACATTATACAAAATTTTATGTAGATTCTAAATTTTTAAGGCGCATGTTTCTATCTTCAACTGCGTAGGAGTTACAGACAAAAATATAAAAAATGAGCTCATGTTACATTTCAAGAAAATTTTGAATAATAAAGTCAATATTGACGCTCTGTTATTTTTGGGACACCCCATAGTAAAAAATCGTTGTATAACGTATCTTATTGGAAATTTAATGTAGATTTCAAATTTTGATCGCCCTCGCTTTTATTATTATCCGTTCAGAAGTTATAAGCAAAAATATAAAATAAGAACCAATTGCAAAAATTCCAAAAAAAAAAAATTTAACGTTGCTATTTTTAGCCGTACGAAACTGGCATTAAGTTTTTTATTTTTATGATGTATAAAAGACATATATTTCGTGATGTGCATATTTTTAATTCAACAAGGAAAAAATAATGTCTTATAACTGGTTTTTAATGTAAGATAAGGTAGGAGGGGTTTTTTTTATTTTATTTGATTTAGACAAATTATTATAATTTGATCCAATTATTATATTATACTTTATGAAATCAATCAAAATTCAATTTGTAAAAATAATTCAATAATTGGAAAAACAAAGTATGATATTTTTTGTTTACATAAAATATAACAAATTTAAATAAATACCAAAATTTTCTTCCTAAAACTGATCATAATATTTACACTTATAAATATACCTATTTACGTATTAAAATTTGACATGAAAAAACCCAAATTTGTTGTCGAAAATCTGTTTAAAATAGCAACGTCATTTCATACGAATTTACAAAATTGTTTAATTATTATACGTTTCCCATTTATCGGACTTCCCACCTTAATTTGATAACGAACAGATTCTTACATACAATGTATATGCAGAACATTATTATACAGGGTGTCCCAAAAAAACCTTTGTTTCAAATTTAAATAAAAAATAAAAAAAATAGTAAGAGATACAAAAAAATGTTTCAAATAAAAGTTGTAGAAAATTTAAATCTAAACAACTTTTATTTGAAAATTATTTTTGTAACACTTTTGGTTTGCGAATAATCCGGTATGAGTTTTTCGAATGTGAGGCTATTTAAAAAATATTTTTAAAAATTTAATATATACATATATATATATATATATATATATATATATATATATATATATATATATATATATATATATATATATACAGGGTGAGTCTGGGAAGACGCCCCCACCCTTTAACTTTTTTACCTTCCGTCACCTTTAGGTAAGGAAGGTATTGTCTTTGGTCAAAAAATTCGATGATGAGTTTTTAATCAATAAGCACGTTTTAGGGTCCCTAGAATACGAATTTACTATTTTTACGATGATGTCTGTATGTGTGTGTGTGTGTGTGTGGATGTGTGTGTGTGTGTGTGTGTAACAAAATTTTCGTCTGCGATAACTCTAATACTACAGTTTCAAAAATTATAATTTTTCGTATACTTCTTCGTTACATCCAGATGAAGAGCTGATTAGATTTTGGTTACAATTGGTCAACCGGAAGTACCATCATTTGAAGATTTTAACAGTTTTTCTTGAAAAAACTATGTTAAATATCATTTTTTTACATTTAATGTTATTATAAATATTAAAGAATATTTTATTCTCTATACGATTTGACTGCATTTTATACTTAATATTAAATGGATATAGAGTTAAAAAATTGTAAAGAAATTAAATTTCATACAGTAGCTATAGCTATGAAAACAGCTACTATATTAAGAAAATTCTGATTGAAAGATGTCAGTGTCAAGTGAAATTGACATAGTGTGTTTGTTTTATAATTTTATTGGAAATATAGGATCTCTTGCTTTCTGTATGAAATTTGTATAAAATACATACAACTGCTTTAAGGTAATGTACAAGAAATAATAATAATAAATCTTTTATTTCTGCAGATACATTACACTGTATATAGAAAACGTCACAAAATAATAATTTAAGACATAAATTTTCTGTATGAAATTTGCATAAAATACATGCAGCTGCCGGAAGGTAATGTACAAGAAATATAATATTTAGCAAGGAACTTTCCGTATGAAATTTGTACAAAATACATAGAACTGACGGAAGGTAATGTGCTGGCCACATCAGATTTTTATAATAAGTAATAGAAAAAAATGGCTCACATAAAAGTTTTATTATTTTACATATACTATTTGATGGCAGATGTAGATATTTTTTATAAAGTCAGGTTTACAAGATACGACTATCAACTTTTATTTTTCAAATGGCAACCTATAATTATTTTAATAAAACAGAAACCGCCATTGTTTTCTCTTTTCAACGATGTATTATTTTTTATTAATGTATTTGAAAAATTTCGAGAAAAATGAGATAATTTAGAAATATTAGAAATAATTTTTAAACAAACATTATAGGTGGCTATACATTATATATATATATATATATATATATATATATATATATATATATATATATATATATATATATATATATTCTCTAATAAGGAAAATTTTACTTAAATATTAAATTTAAATAAATAATGACGTATTTTATAAAGAAACGTTTAAATAATCATAATATTACCTTTTTTCTCAAGGGTTTTTCAAAAGATGAATCAAAAGTTCTCGGAAAAATATTGTATACAACTATACTATGGGTTATTCAGTCCCCTCTTACATTTCTCTCTCACTCTAAGCTACTTAACTACTATAGCCATCCTTGTTTAGCACACATCTTTACAAAACTTAAGTCTATATAACACTGAGATAGCTTTAGAATACTATCATTTGTTTGAGACCAGCTGTACGAAGCTATACAACGAAATACAGTTATAGCCGTTAAAAAAATACATTTTATTGTTATTGTAAAGTTTGTTTGTGTTTACATTTCCATAAAAAAAGTGATAGCAAGAGAAAATCTGCAGACGTATTGAAAATATAAGGTATTTATATATTTATATTGTTTAGAAAGTTTTCTGTGTTCGTAACTCTATTACCAATTAAGATATGTGAAATCTGTGTTCAAATTTAAATTTACCACACTTTTTTTATATAACATACTATATTTCAAATTGATTTGTTCAAATATTTATTTAAATTTTTTGAAAAAACCGAAATTATACTAAAATTTTAAGTTTGTTGTGTATTATTTTAAACGTAACTCGAGTACCAGCTGAGATTTTTTAATTTTGATTAAAAATTTGAATTCCTCATAATTTGTTTTATAATATAATATATTCTCGAATAATTTATCCAAAAAATATTAATTTTTTTATTTGAATTTGTATCCATTTCAAATCATCGTAACTCGAGACCCAATTAAGCTACGTAAATAATTTTTACATTATTGTGTTCCTCATAGTTTTGTTTATAATATATCCAATATTCACCAAAATTGGTTTACTAGTTTTGGAATAACATTAAAATTATTAAAACATGCCAATTAAAAAAAAACATTCAAAATATTTTTTCACAGTTTCAAGTAACTCGAAACTTAAGTGAGATATTAAAATATTTTGATGTATTTATTATAGTTTTCTTTATATTATATCCAATTTTCACCAAATTTAACAATATTGTATCCAATTTGTTTATTTTTAAATTTGTGCTTATATCTTAGTATTGTAACTCAAAATACATACGAGATATTACAATAAGTTTTATATTATTGAATTCCCTATAGTTTCCTTCATATCGTATCCAATTTTCACCAAATTTGGATGAACAGTTTTGAAATAACATAAAAATAAATAAAAGACCACAAATATAATTCAAATTTCATAATATTTGTTCAAAGTTGGGGCTTCGTAGCTCTAAATCCAATTGAGCTATGACAATAATTTTTATTTTATTGAATTGCCTATAGTTTTCTTTATATCATATCCAATTTTCACCAAATTTGGATAAACAGTTTTAAGATAACGTAAAAATAAATAAAATACCACAAATGTCATTTAAATTTCATAATATTTGTTCAATGTTGGGGCTTCGTAGCTCCAAATCGCATTGAGTTATTACTGAAACCTATATAGTTAAATTTTCTAAATATTCATTATGTACTTGTTATTCAGAGACACCCTGTATATTATCCTAATGTAATGAAAAAAATTGTGGACATAAATAAACAATAAAAAGGTGTAATTTTTACATTGTCATTAAATTACCTATAACTGTCAGTTTTTACTAGCATATATAAAAGATCAAAACAAATTACTTTTTTTTGTTTAGAATAAAAATCTGACTACCTAGTATTGGATTTCCCCGATTAAGCGGAAAATTTGTAATTAATTCGTTTTATTGTTAAATAAAAATAATTATATTACTAAGCATTTTAAATTAGAATAAAATAGGTGATTTCAACGTCCAGTAACTTATGGACCAAGCACCAATTAAAATCGTAGGGTAATGTATCTTATACAAAATTTCATGTATATTTCAAATTTTCATCGCTCAAGTTTCTATCTTTAACTGTCTAAAAGTTATAGGTAAAAATATAAAAAATGAGGAAAATGCATTGGAAATTAAAAATTATAAATTATCATAATTATATATATTGTAAACAACTGATGATGAAATTTATCTAAAATATTGATAAGTTATCAAATATTTATCTGATTATAAAATACATAATAATTATTATAATATTTCGTAACTGTCAAATTATTTTTGTGTAAATGCTGTTTTTTGATACATTTAATGCAAAACTGATACATTTTAGAAAAAAATCTTTCAAATATTATTTGTAGGGAATTTATTTTTCTACAAATTTTACTTGAAACATTTTTTTCTAACTTCAAAAATAAAACAATAAATTGCAAAAAAATTGGAGTACATCCTAAAGACGATAATAGGGGATTCCACCATTTTTTTATAATTTCATCTGAACGTATAAGTAAAACTAAGACTGTCGGTGAAAAAATTTCTCCGAAATTTGAAAATATAGATGTGACGTCACGTATATAAGTTTTTATATCAAACTATTTTCTTCGTGGACTTAATGTTTTTGAAATATATGCTATTTTTAAATTATATTTATAAAAAATAAATAAATATTATTATACTGTACAAGTCGACATGATTTATAATTGGAAGTGGATTTAAATTATTAAGTTTAATGCAAAATATTTATATTCAAATAAAAACTGTTTGAGGATTGCACTACTGGACTGATAGCCACGCCTCCGCTATTTGAATTTCTCTACTTCCATTGGTAGTATTCTCCGCCCCTAACTCGGTATTCGTTATATATTTATAGGTGGTCTTTAAGTCGCCAATCAAAATAATATATATGGATTTCATATGAGTGACGAGCTGCTAAAACAAAAACCCCCTTATTTCCGAAGTATTTCAATTATATCATTTTATTTCTTTATTAATATTCATTATTAAGCATATACTTTCACTATTTTTTACAAATTTCTCTTAATTCGATTGAGCTGTAATCCCCTATTGTATGTTATTTAAAATATATTATTAATTATACATTATAAATGCAAATAATACAAATTAAAAATATGCAGTAAAAATTATATGACATAGTTAAAGTTTTTGTAAAAGATAGACTTTCACCATTACTAATTAATTATTGTAATTTTTCATGTTTCATATACACTGTATATAAAAGTAAAAATAATACATTATGTATATTTAAGAAGAAAAAACATAAGTAATAATTATATTTATTTATAAAATATAATATATGTAAAGTAAAAATAATCAATTAATAATAATGACAGTAACTTTCTTTAATAAAAACTTTAATTATGTAATATAATTTTTACAACACTATTTTTACAATGTAATAATTTGAATTTATTCTGTAATTTTTATTTATAGATTATATTATAAAATAAATACTTTGTATTACAATTAAATGACTTTTGCAATTTTCTTTTTTGGGAGTACTTCAACATTTTTTTCAATTTGTGGCTGTATATTAAAGATACAAAAAAAAGTTTCAAATAAATTTTGTCACTTGGTTTATTTGGCCTCTAGCGTGGTTTACACGTCGGGTAACCTTGTAAACTGAGTCTCCCTCTCTTGTTGCTTAAACTCGGCCTCTAGCGTGGTTGATATGTCGGGTAACCTAGTTTAAGACAGTACCATCTCCCTTGCTCCTGAAGATGCCCCATACGTGTGCGGGCGAAACGTTGAGCTCTGACTCAAAATATGACACAGTCCATTCCCGGAAAACGAATATTTCTCATGACTCAGACTGTGGAAGCCTACGCAATTATATATATATATATATATATATATATATATATATATATATATATATATATATATATATATATATATATATATATATATATATATAATATAATATATATATATATATATATATATATATATATATATATATATATATATATATATATATATATATATATATATATATATATAGGTGTTTCCTTTAAAACATCCAGCGCGTTTTTGGGCGAACTAACAACTTTAGAGAAAAATGTTTTATACCAAAAATGATCAAGAATAAGGGAATAATGTATCAATAGTAACAAACCGAATATTTAACCAGTGGTTCTCAAACGGTAGAACAAAATTATATTTTTTTAAATGGCTCCCTATATAATTTTTTAGCCCTTCAAATAGAATATTATTTTCTGATTTCAACGATGTAAATATAGCATAGGGTTGTATAACAATTATTTCGAGAAAAATGGTATTAAAAACTAGAAATAATGTAATAAAAATGGGTTTACTACTAGCGTAACTAGGCAACCAATACCTGTGTATTGCATAGCCTATTGTAATATTATAACATTATTTTTAATACCATTTTTCTCGAAATAATTGTTACACAACCCTATACCATATTTATATCGTTGAAATCAGAAAAAAATCTCTATCTAATGGGCTAAAAAATTATATAGGATTTAAAAAAATATAATTTTGTTCTGCCGTTTGAGAACCACTGGTCGAAATTTAGGTTTGTTATTATTAATAAATTAGCTCCAAATTCTTGATCATTTCTTGTATATAACATTTTTTTGTAAAGTCATTAGTTCGCCCAAAAAAGCGCTGGTTGTTTTAAAGGAAACACTCTGTATATATCCTGTATTTTTCAAAATAAAGTTCAATTTTAATAACATACAATAAGCTATAATATAAATAAATAAAATAAATAAATATATCTTCGCGGCATATTACCCATTGTTGGATATAATATAATATAATAGTCGGACATATTCGTGAAAGTTCGTTGAAGTCCGTTGTTCTAATTTTCATTTCTTGACCATGCATACTAAGTCAATGTACTATTATATTTATAATATACATTCACCTGTTTCAAATACATATAAATCTAGTTACTTATGATAATAAAAAAAATTGTCCTTCACAAATGTTAACAATAATCAATTAATATTTTCGATAGCTCTATAATAATAAATAACCAATAGATATGAGATTGATTTGAAATTATTACAAGTTCAAGGTCAATTTCATTTGTTTACAGATGCTCAAATGTTTTGAGAATTGTTTACTATTATGTATATACGGAAGCCACGTTATAATATCATATTTCTTATTCTGTAAACAACTTAATGACACTTAAATGTATACGTCATAATTGTATCTTCTAATAGTAACGTACATAATACTAATTTTAAGTTTTATTTTAAACAAAAAAGTCTGATGTGGACACCACACGACTTCCCTGTACGCAAGACCAATATGAAGTTTAGCCCCAATTATAAAATTGCACGTATTTGACGTAATTTGTCATTAACATCTATTTTTTATTTTTTTGTTATTTTTTGTCCTACTCCATAGCAAGCTTCATTACAAAAACCAAAAAATATAAGTTTTAAATATACATATCTCGCTTATACAAAGGGCTAATTTAATAATACTTGATGTGCTAGACGCAGAATTTAATTCTCTAAAACTCTTATTTGATGCATTTATTTCTAAAATCAAAATGAAACCATTCAAGAAAAACTGTTAACAACTTCAGGTAATATATCACTTCCGGTTAGCCTGTTTTACCAAAATCTACTATGTTATTCCAATTGACATAAAAGTCTTATATACCAAATTTGAAAAGTTTGGATTATATTTTAAAATAGTTTTTCATTAAAATAATAACCAAAAAGGGAGGTGCACAACTAGATGTTATAGCAGTCCTAAATACAAAATTTCAACTTTCTACGGCTTACCGTTTTTGAGTTATGCGAGATACGTACGTACGTACAGACGTCACGACCAAATTAGTCAAATGGATTCAGGGATGGTCAAAATGGATATTTCCGTTGAAATCTGAAAGCCGAAATTTTTCGCGATTACAATACTTCCTTTACTTTGTACAAGGAAGTAAAAATGAAAAAAAAATTTTTTGAATTTATAAATTTATTTATTCAAAATTGAAGCAACGTACAAAAGAATGGTTCAAATAAAAAATGTATATAATTTTATATTCTATAATATTTATTTGACACATTTTTTTCTATTTGCAAAAATAAACGCACAAATTGTAAAAATATTCAACCAAAACCACACTTATTTTTCCCGTATAGGTAATATAATCAAACACTTTTCAATTTTAGTATTTAAGACTTTTATATCAAGGGGAACAACATATTAGATTTTGGCTACAATTGATAAACCGGAAGTGATACTTTACTTGAAGCTCTGAACAGATTTTCGTGAAAAATATACGTACATAATAACTTTTTGAATTTATGAGTATTTTGAAACAATGCTACTTATTGCAACAGTAGAAGAAATTATTCATTTCTAACAAGTTCTGCATTTTTAAGCCTTGACATGCTGTATAACTTTTGAAATATGACTTATTAATAATAGAAAATAATACAGGAAATATGGTATTACATTTATAACACATTTACAGATACCTACATATTTAATAAGAAAAATGTGCAAAAATGAAAAATTTCTATTAGATACTATGTAAATTAATGTGTCAGAAATTTGTAATAATTTACAATTACAAACTAGTTAGACTTGAGCAATTAGTAGATATTTGAAATTAAAATATTAATAGAAATAATTTGTTAGTATCTATAAGTATTTTTTTTTCTTTTGTATTACTCAAAGATAATTAAGTATAATTAACACGATTATTTACAGTAACATCATTATTATAATTAATAAACGAATTATACAAGGTGATAAGTTAGTAACGTGTCATACGTTAACACTTAATAAACAAGGTTGCAATGTATCGTAATCTGCAATAATATATTTTCTAATGTTTCAATAGGGCTTTCTACGGTTTTTTGATCTTTTTATGTTAATGTATTAAATGTATTAGACCCATATTTTTACCTTCCGTCACCTTTAGGTAAGGAAGGTATTGTCTTTGGTCAAAAAATTCGGTGGTGAGTTTTTGATGAATAAGCACGTTTTAGGGTCTCTAGAATACGATTTTACTATTTTTACGATGATGTCTGTATGTATGTATATATATATATATATATATATATATATATATATATATATATATATGTGTGTGTGTGTGTGTGTGTGTCACAAAATTTTCTAATGCGATAACTCTAATGCTACAATTCCAAAAATTATAATTCTTTCGTATTCCTCTTCGTTACATCCATATGAACAGCTGATTAGATTTTGGTTATAATTGGTCAACCGGAAGTACCCGCTTTTGATTTTAACAGTTTTTCTTGAAAAAACTATATTAAATATCATTTTTTTAAATTTAATGTTATTATAAATATTGAAGAATATTTTATTCTCTATACGATTTGAATGCATTTTATACTTGATATTAAATGGATATAGAGTTAAAAAATTATTAAGAAATTAAATATCATATATTAGCCAGCCATGCTACTGGAAATATAGGATCTTTTGCTAGAAACTTTCTGTATGGAATTTGTATAAAATACATACAACTGCCTTAAGGTAATGTACAAGAAATAGAATCTTTTGCAAGGAACTTTCTGTATGACATTTATACAAAATACAAAGAACTGACGGAAGGTAATGTGCTGGCCACATTAGATTTATTTTATATTGCATACAATGCAAAAGAATTTTACAATTTGCTGTGACGTCACAAAGAAAATTAAATCTTTAAAAAAGTCTACTCTATGTTGATTATACGCCCTTAAACTTTATATTTGAATTTGTGAAACACCCTGTATAACTCAGCATTTACAGCACTATGCTTGTCACACACAACCCACATGTACAATATGCCCAGTGAAAAATGAGACACATAATTTATGACCTCAAAATATTAACGCATCTTGTACAAGATTTATTGATGTAAACATTCGTTAATCTGTATGGAGTGAAAGGAATAATAATTTAAATGTTCAATTTTACGGTTGACTGTGTTTATAACTAAGAAGTGTTTATTTTACAGAAACACTTGTAAAATTCATTAATTTTTTGTTGTAATAAATCAATGAATATAGCCTTCTATTCAATGTAAAACGAAAGGATTGCAATTTTACTAAAAATTATTATTGACAACTAACTTTAACCGAAGCTGTGTTTTCAATGCTGTGTAACATCTAAACTATTTAACGGTTAAAATTTATTGTAGTGTGTTTTATAAAGAATTTCATGTAGATTTCAATTTTGATAGTTCAAGTTGGTAACTGTAATCGTTTAAAAGTTACTGGCAAACATATAAAAAATGAGCTAGACAAAAATTCATAAAAATTGTTCAAAAATAAATGTACATTTAACTGCCTGTAACTTTTGGAACAACCCATTGAAAAAATTGGTGCTAATGTATATTATAGAGAATTTCATGTAGATTCCAAATTTGCAACGTACAAGCTAGCTATATCCGTTTAGAAGCTACAGGCAAAAATAGAGAAAATGAGCTAGACGAACTTCATCGTTTATAATAAATAAGTGCACTTTTAACTGCCTGTAACTTTTGGCACAGCTATATACAAATATCACTGCTGATGTATATTTTAGAGAATTTCATGTAAATTCCAAATTTGCAAAGTACAAGTTGCTAGCTTTAACCGTTTAGAAGCTACAGGCAAAAATAGAGAAAATGAGCTAGACAAATTTCATCGTTTATAATAAAAATGATTCAAAAATAAGTGTACTTTTAACTGCCTGTATCTTTCGGAACAGCCTATATACAAATGTCACTGCTGATGTATATTATAGAGAATTTCATGTAGATTCCAAATTTGTAACGTACAAGTTGCTAGCTTTATCCGTTTGGAAGCTACAGGCAAAAATAGAGAAAATGAGCTAGACAAAAATTTATCGTTTATAATAAAAATGATTCAAAAACTAGTGTACTTTTAACTGCCTGTAACTTTTGGAACAGCCGATATATAAACAACTGTTCTGATATATAGCTTTAACCGTTTAGAAGCTACATGCAAAAATAGAGAAAATGAGCTAGACAAATCAAATATAAGTGTACTTTTAACTGCCTGTTTCTTTTGAAACAGCCTGTATACAAATATCGCTGCTGATGTGTATTATAGAGAATTTCATGTAGATTTCAAATTTGCAAAGTACAAGATGGTAGCTTTATCCGTTTGGAAGCTACAGGCAAAAATAGAGAAAATGAGCTAGACAAAAAAATAATCGTTTATAATAAAAATTATTTAAAAATAAGTGTACTTTTAACTGCCTGTAACTTTTGGAACAGCTTATATACAAATATCAGTGCTAATGTATATTATAGAGAATTTCATGTAGATTTCAAATTTGCAACGTACAAGTTGCTAGCTTTATCCGTTTGGAAGCTACAGGCAAAAATAAAGAAAATGAGCTAGACAAATTTCATCGTTTATAACAAAAATTCATAAAAATTGTTCAAAAATAAATGTACATTTAACTGTCTATAACTTTTGGAACACCCCATAGAAAAAATTGGTGCTAATGTATATTATAGAGAATTTCATGTAGATTCCAAATTTTTGACGTACAGCTTCCTAACTTTATTCGTTTAAGAGTTACATATAAAAATATAAAAAATTAGCTCATTACAAATTTTGTATGTTGCATTTTAAAATGGACAAATATTACATTGCTGCCATTTTTTTACAGTAATGTGTAACCATGGAAGTGAATGACCATATGTTGCATGTTAAAATAAATTCCCTGTATACCTATTTACCCCTATTTTTTCAATCATACTGTACAGAAAATACCGGAAATGATTAAAATAATATTGCAAGCAAAATAATAGTAATAAATAATAATACTAATCATATTTCTAAGATAATTATAAAATTATAGTAATTACCATTTCAGTTTTAATGTTCAACCTTTAATTTTAATGAATTTATTTTTCTAACCTTCCCATTTAATGAAAGTAAATACGTCCTTAAATTATAAACTTCCGATTTTGCGCAAAAAAAAAATAAAAATTTATACCTTGGCACTATATATATTAATTAGATATTACCCAGAAACAAAATCAAGGATGCTATGCTTGGTAGCTTTCATTTGTCCCAATTTCATAGCCTTCCTTGATTGCAGAATTCATAGATTGCTTGATTTCTCTGCATTATGTGCAATAGAAATTGCATTCATATTTTTTTGTAAATTAATGTATTTTTAATTTTTTACAGATATGGGCACCCTTCCTAATTTGTCAGTTTTAAAGGGCACCACATCCCCATACCAAAATACATATATTCACAAATTATTTGAAAAAAGTGTACAAGAAAATCCAAAAAACATCGCAATACTTTTTGAAGGTTGGTAACACTGGCGTGGTATATTGATGCCAGGCGTCAACTATATTAAATAAGACAAAATTTTGTCTCACTTGGACGCTTTTCAAGTTCACTTCCCTAATTTTTCGAAATATATATATATATATATATATATATATATATATATATATATATATATATATATATATATATATATATATATATATATCTATATATATATATATATATCGAGAAATTGTAGCATTTGAAACATGGGAATGGCGGGAAAACACCCAATGGCACGTTCGACTAATTTAATGATCTAAATTACGTTAATGGCCTGTTTTTGATAAGTTAATACATAGTATTTTTCAATTGTCAGATATATAATACTTTTTGAAATGTTTTGGTGGCGAAAAATGTATGCTAAACTATTATTCACGAAAGATGACTATTCAAGGTCATTTGAGAGCCGTCTGATATAATATTACTTGCAGATAACTTCACAACATTTCGTATACATAGGCGTGCAACATGAAATATTTTTGGACACATTTTAACTGAAAAAATAAGAGAAATTCATCTGAAAATTATGTTTCTTTCTAACTAATGCCTTTCTGAAAAATTTATGTTCTTCACTTATGTTTTTGCAAAATATAAACACATAAACTTAACTTATAAACCAAGGAATAATAATTTGATTTAAACGTTTACGCCACTGGGTAAATATTAACACAGAGGGCAGTGTAGTAGATAATTAGGTATCTGTAATTCTACGATATATGTCAATATTATTTATAGTGTGTTAGAAAGTAATGCCACTATTTACGTATATCTGTCACACCACATAAATTATATAGACATAGGTCAAATAATCTTTCTCTTTCTAATACAAAATGTTGCTAAGCTACTGCTATAAAATGCTGTGTATTCTTTCTTCGAAAAAATGACCTTGAATAGTCATCTTTTGTGAATAATAGTGTATCACTCGTGTCCGCACATGTTCAATTAGGTACGATACATCCACTTAAAAGAAAGCCAAGTTAAATGTACAAACAAAAATATAAAATAAACAAATTAACAAAACTCCTAGCAATTTTTTCCCATAGCCAACTACATGATTAATATATAAATGAAATTTAAAATTGGGCCTCTTAGGCTTAAATTGGCAACATGGCGCCATAAAAAATAATTGTATATATTTTAGATACAAACGAAATTAAAGAACATACATATGAAGATTTAAATAAATCTTCGAACAAAATTGCAAGAACTATTATTGACAGTATTAAAAATGGGGGAATCCCTGCGAATCAAGATGGCGACTATATAATAGCCGTATCAATGCTACCAACTGACAGGCTTATAACTACCCTATTAGCTATTTGGAAATCGGGTGCCGCATATTTACCAATAGACCAAAGTTTTCCGAAATCTCGGGTGGAACATATTTTGACTGAGGCCAAACCGGCCTTAGTTATATATGAAAACAGTATGTATATTATACAGGTGTTCCACAAATTCGGATACTAATTTAAGGGAATATACTTCGACCAATTTAATAAAATGTTTCATAAAATTTTTTATTGTATTTTATAGCCTGTTTACTTTGTTTTTTTCCGGAAACAGTTGAAGATCAAACCAATGTTGGTTAAGCTTTTTTACTAATTTTGGTCAGTACTATATGCCCTTAAATTTTGTACCTGAAATTGTTGAATATTATATTAAACAAAAATAAATTATTATTTTTTTTAGATTTTTATTTTTCTGATCAAGTAAATTGTAAAACGTTTGACGAACTGTACGAAGAAAGTCGGGCCTTTTGTGAAGATAATATTGAAGAAAAAGATTGTTTAAAACATAAAAACGACAATTTAGCAATTGTTTCCTATACATCTGGTAGTACTGGAGTTCCTAAAGGTACCTAAGCGATTTTTGGGCTTATTTTTAAAAATAGAAAAAAATGTTTCAAATAAAATGTTTACCCTATTAAGTTATCTAAAAAACTTACTTGAAAAGTTTTTTGATGCAACGCACCAATTTCGAGTTATATTATTTTTTAATTCTAGGTGTTCGTCTACCCCATGAAGTTATACAAAACAGACTTTTTTGGCAATTTAAAACATTTCCTTTTTCAAAAACAGAAAAAATTTGTGTGTTCAAAACGTCTTTAACATTTATCGATTCAGTATGCGAAATTTGGGGACCTTTAGTCAACGGAAGGACCATTTTAGTGGTCCCAAAAAAGGTTACGCAGGATCCAGAAAAACTTGTGACTTTACTTGATAAATATAAGGTATATATATATACAGAGTGTTAAGAAAATAATGTGCTATAAGTTACCAGTTAATAAATAAGGTTGCAATGTATCGTAATCTGCAATATATTTTTTTTCTAATGTGCTTTTTGCAGTTGTAAAGGCATTTTATTTGTTTCAATAAAGTATTATTTAAAAATCAGAGTAGTTTGAGTGAAAACAATACTTGTCATTTTTGAAGGACGTTTTAAGGTCCCTAGAATCCGATTATAATATTTTTACGATGATGTCCGTGTGCGTGTGCAGGCGGGCGCGTGTCTTTGCATGCGCGCGCGCGCGCGTTTTGTATGGATGTGTGTGTGTGTGTGTGTGTGTGCAGATGTGTGTGTGTGTGTGTGTGCGCAGATGTGTGTGTACGTGTGTGCGCGCGCGCGGATGCGTGTGTGTATGTGTGTGTGTGTGTGTGTGTGTGTGCGTTTGTGTTTGTGTGTGCAGATGTGTGTGTGTGTGTGTGTGTGTGTGTGTGTGTGTGTGTGCGTTTGTGTTTGTGTGTGCAGATGTGTGTGTGTGTGTGTTTGTGTATGTGTGTGTGTGTCTGTGGGTGTGGATGTGTGTGTGTGTGTGTGTGTGGATGTGTGTGTGTGTGTGTGTGTGTGTGTGTGTGTGTGTGTGTGTGTGTGTGTGTGTGGATGTGTGTGTGTGTGAGTGTGGATGTGTGTGTGTGTGTGTGTGAGTGTATGGATGTGTGTGAGTGTATGGATATGTGTGTGTGTGTATGTGTGTGTGTGGATGTGTGTGTGTGTGTGGATGTGTGTGTGTGTGTGTGTGTGTGTGTTGGATTTACGATTTCTCAAATACTATAAGACATGAGACATTTTTAACTACGGATTCCTCAATCTAACAATAATGGAAAGACTTGATTAAGTTTTAGTAACAATTGGACAACCGGAAGTCGTAGTTACAAGAACAAAATCATCTAAAATTTATGTAAATACTTATATTAAAGAACGTAAAGTTCTTTATTCGATAAATATAAATTCGAAATTATAACTTCTATAGATTTAGAGATAAAGAAATGCATATACAATAATTTGATAAAATAAATCTTAGATCAAACTACTTCAGAAATTCAAATGTTTGTAATTGACACATAAATGTCACTGTCGAAAATAATTGTATGCCACTGTCAAAAATATTTGTACATCATTATTAAAATAAAAAAGTCAACAACGCAAAAGAATATACGTAAAAAAGAATATAAAAGAAATTTGCGAAAAATGACGAATATAAAGAGAAAAAATTATCTGGCCAGAGGTTATGTGGTGGCCACATCAGATTTTTATTATAGATATCTAAAAACTACACAACATACTAAAATTCTTTATTCGATAAATATTATTACTTCTATAGATTTAGAGATAAAGAAATGCATATACAATAATTTGATCAAATAAATCTTAGATCAAACTACTTCAAGGCAAGAAATTCAAATGTTTGTAATTGACACATAAATGTCACTGTCAAAAATAATTGTATGCCACTGTCAAAAATATTTGTACATCATTATTAAAATAAAAAAGTCAACAACGCAAAAGAATATACCTAAAAAAGAATATAAAAGGAATTTACAAAAAAATTACGAATATAAAGAAAAAGAAAAAAATATCTGGCGAGAGGTTATGTGCTGGCCACATTGCAAATTCAAAAACAACCTTATTTTTAGATTTTTATTTTTTAAGAAACTGGTTCATAATTGGTCGAATGTATAGTGTCATAACTTTTACAATTTGGCAGATTGTGCAGAATATATTTCAGATTATAACTTCTTTTTCTTTGACCATGAACTATGGCACATTATTTACATAACACCTGGTATTTTAATATTAATACAAAAAATATTTTTTTTATTTTTGTAGATCGAAAGACTGGTATTAGTCCCTTCGTTATTACGATCAATTTTGCTGTTCCTAAATTTGCAAGTATGTACCTATAATATCTTTAAAAAAATGAAGATTGTATAATTTTTTTTTAGAAAAATAATACTTTATTAAAAAATTTGAAAATTTGGGTGTGCTCCGGCGAGCCCTTAGCTGTTTCGTTGGCCCAAGAATTTTTTACATACTTCCCTGAAAACGAACATATTTTATGCAATTTTTATGGAAGTACAGAAATTATGGGTGACGTCACATACCACGTCATTTCCGGTTTGGACCAATTGGCCAATCAGGAAAAGGTACCAATAGGTAAGCGAATAAAAACCCGACACTGTAACACGAGGTCGTCTCCTAGGCTGATACACATACGTACACTTATATATATATATATATATATATATATATATATATATATATATATACCGTGTGTCTGTCTTAAAGGTGTACATAGGAGATTAACATGGGAAATCAGTTTTTTGCAATTTCCTGCTCGCCTAATTATTTTAAGCAAAAATGCGTCAAATGAAAGTTTTAGAGCATAAAATTCTGCATCAAAATCAATAAACAGAATTACCTGTACATGCTTTGTAACGACAGAAATTAATTATGAAAATGTCGAAAATTATGTTGAAAATATCGACAGCCATGGAATTGAACAAAAAATAAATAAATGCTTGACGTTTTATCAAATTGTCAGAAACGTGAAATAAGTTAACTTAGGTTGTGACAGATAAAACGTCAAGTATTTATTTATTTTTTGTTCAATTCCATGGCTGTCGATATTTTCAACGTAATTTTCGACATTTTCATAATTAATTTCTGTCGTTACAAAACATGTAAAGGTAATTCTGTTTATTGATTTAGATGCAGAATTTTATGCCCTAAAACTTTTGTTTGACGCGTTTTTGCTTAAAATAATTAGGCGAGCAGAAAATTGCAAAAAACTGTTTTCCCATGTTAATCTCCTATGTACACCTTTAAGATAGACACACGGTATATATATATATATATATATATATATATATATATATATATATATATATATATATATATATATATATACATTATTATAACTTATTATTAACTATTGATTAAACCACAAAGCGCTATCTTCAGGACAGGATTATCTTAGGGGTACAGGCACTCAAAGTCACGCATGTATGCAAAATAATTTCTAGACTTAATGATCAACAAATAAATGTAGTGACTATCATAATACGATAAGAATTTCTAAATTGAATTTTGATATTTATAATTTAAATAGATAAACAGAGTTAAAATATGATTATTAAAACTAAAATTTAGAAAATAAGAAAAGAATACACAACGTATGTAATTATAATTTTCAGGTTTGCCATTAGACAATACCATTGTCTATTTACTTGACGATAATCTTAAGCCAGTCGAAATTGGTATGGTCGGTGAATTGTGGGTCTCAGGATCGAACCTTGCCTCAGGTTATGTTAATGGCAGGGATCCAGAAAGATTTATTTCAAATCCACATCAATCAAATTATCAGTTTAGTAAAATATATAAAACTGGTGATTATGCCAAAATAGAAAAAGGCACAATTTTGTACGAAGGACGCACGGATAGTCAAGTAAGTGTAATATTATTATTTTTCATCTATACGATATACAGGTGTTCAATTTTATTGGGGAACTACAAAAAATATGAAGTTGGTTAAATTAGCAAATAATATAATACGTACAACAATCGATAACCCTACCGAATATAGTCAAAATACCAAATGATTCGAATTCTTATTTTAAGTAAACCGCAAGTGTCTAAAGGCCCTAATCCACGAGCGTGCAGGTTTAAAAATAAATATGGTTCTTACACTCATGCCAGAATCTACACCTTTGGGACTTACCTACCTCAAAATTATTTTAGACCGACTGAACAATCGCGTAACGAAACAAACATGGCGGCTGGCGGCACATACATGTAGACGCGAATAACAACCTAAAATATCTGTAGGGAAAATAGGGGATTCACCAATTTTTTACCTCCCGCTACCCTTGGTAAGGGAGGTATAGGGATCGTGCTAAAAAACGCATATCGGGATTTTGCTAAATGACCACGTTTTAAGGTCCCTATAATCCAATTTTAATATTTTCAAGATGTGTGTGTGTGTGTGTGTGTGTGTGTGTGTGTGTGTGTGTGTGTGTGTGTGTGTGTATGTGTGTTGATCCTGCACTCTAACTCAAATCATTCAGAAAATTTTGAAACCTTGTATTTCGAACTTTTTCTGTAATGAAAAGAGCCCATTAGATTTTGGTGTAAATCGGATAACCGGAAATGGCACTTTACTAAAAGCTCAAAATAGTTTTTCGAGGTTAATGTTATTATAAAAATTTAAGATTATTAATTTTTTTATAGATTTGCATTAATACTTTTTCTATATATTGTATGGATAAATTTATAAAATTATCTATAATTTAAATCCCAGAGCCTACGCTTTAAACAATCAAAACACAGTTATTTAAATATATGTAACTGACAGATAAATGTCACTATCAAAGAACTATTCATTTCAAAATAATATTAGTAATGTTTTAAAAAGAAAAAAGTAAATAGAACAATAGAAAAGGAAATCAATACAGTTTCCAGCATAAGTAAATATGTAGGTAAGTATTTAGATTCATATAAATTAACGATTCACAAAAATGTTTAAGCTAATCCTCATTTTTGGATTAGTGAATTCTATTCTATCCCAGTATTTAAAATTTAATCTTCATTTTATTATATCTCCGGTGGCTCAATGGTTAGAGCAACGCCTCATGTCATGAGTGCCCTCGGGGCTCTGGGTTCGACTCCCACTAAGGCATGGATGTGTGTGAATGTGAACCCACTCTGTAATTGGGATTTAATCCTGTTGAGGGGTTTAAAAAAAGGTAGTTACTTGGATTAGATTAGAAATTATATTTATAAAAAACAAATTAATATTGTAACACTGTACAAGTCTACATGTTTTATAACTGCAATTGTGTTAAAATTATTAAGTTTAATGCAAGAAATTTATAGTCAAATAAAAACTGTTTGAGAATTGCAGTACTGGACTGGTAGCCACGTGTCCGCTATTTGAATTTCTCTACATTCATTGGTAGTAGACTCCACCTCCTAACATGGTATTCGTTATATATTTATAGGCGGTCTTTGAGTCGCCAATCGAAAAACAAACATAGGAGATTAACATGGGAAATCAGTTTTTTGCAATTTCCTGCTCGCCTAATTATTTTAAGCAAAAACGCGTCAAATAAAAGTTTTAGGGCATAAAATTCTGCAGTTAAATCTGTAAACAGAATTACCTTTACAAGCTTTGTAACTACAGAAATTAATTATGAAAATGTCGAAAATTACGTTGAAAATATCGACAGCCATGGAATTGAACAAAAAATAAATAAATGCTTGACGTTTTATCTGTCACAACGTAAGTTAACTTATTTGACGTTTCTGACAATTTGATAACTGTCGATATTTTCAATGTAATTTTCGAAATTTTCATATTTAATTTCTGTCGTTACAAAGCATGTAAAGGTAATTATGTTTATTGATTTAGACGCAGAATTTTATGCCTTAAAACTTTTATTTGACGCGTTTTTGCTTAAAATAATTAGGCGAACAGGAAATTATTTCCGAAGTATTTCAATTATATCATTTTATTTCTTTAGTAATATTCATTATTAAGCATCTACTTTCACTATTTTTTACTAATTTCTCTTAATTCGATTGAGCTGTATTCCCATATTTCAGCGCATTTTTGCTGATTTAAACAAAATTAGCTAAACAATTTTTAAGCCAGTTTTGATTTATTTCAGGTCAAAATTAGAGGGCACAGAGTCGATTTATCAGAAGTGGAAAAAGCTGTGGCAAGCCTTCCATTCGTAGAGAAGGGAGTGGTACTCTGTTATCATCCAGGCGACATTGACCAGGCATTATTGGCTTTTGTAATATTAAAAGAAAATAGTTTGTTGAACGAAATTCAAGTCGAGAACATTTTACGAAAATCATTGGCGTCTTACATGTGGCCTCAAGTAAGCATAGATTTTTTAATAATTGAACTCTTAACTTATTTAAACTTTTGTAGGTAATTATTTTAGAGAATATTCCTCTTTTGGTAAATGGTAAAATAGACAGACAATCATTGCTGAAAAAATATGAAAATACCAATAATAATGGTAAGTGTATAAGTGCTGGCCACATTAGATTTTTTTGTGAAAATTTTTATTTTTTCAGATGACACAACTGTACAAATTGACATAGACTATTCTGGGATTTCTGAAAATCAGCTTCCAGCTGCCAAAATATTACTACAAACTATAGCCGATGTTTTAAGTCGGAGCGCTCGGAGTTCCATAAATATAGACTCAAATTTTTATGAAATTGGTGGCAATAGTTTAAATTCTATTCTCACTATTTCAAAACTGAATGATCAAGGTTATTATATAAGTATTGGCGACTTCATAGGTGCCCAAAATTTGAGAGAAATCTTAGACTATTTATCACCGGATAAAGAAATTTTGCCAACTAAAAATGTCTCAACGAAATATACTTGTGAAATGCTAAATGACAGCCATAAGGAAGAAGTTTTTCAGTAAGTATTCTAACAATATTACTGATTATTTATTTCCACTATCTATATCATTTCACATTCAACTGTCCTATCTAACGACTTCCACAGCGTCTATATACTCAACTGCTCGGACAGAATTCACACCACACCTCACTAACTTTCTAACTTCCACAGCCAGTGCCGGGTTAAGGAAATATGGGGCCCTAGGCAAAGAGTTTATGTCGGGACCCTGCTCTCCTTTCTAATTTTTTACCTCTCGCTAAGAGAGGTATTGCATTCATGCTAAAAATCGCATATCCAGATTTTAATGAATAAGCACGTTTTAAGGTCCCTAGAATCCGATTATAACATTTTTACGATGATGTCCGTATGTGTGTGGATGTGTGTGTGTGTGTGTGTGTGTGTGTGTGTGTGTGTGTGTGTGTGTGTGTGTGTGTGTGTGTGTGTGTGGATGTTGGATTCACTATATCTCAAATACTATAAGACTTAAGACATTTTTAACTACGGATTCCTCGATCTAACAATAATGGGAAGAGTCGAGTCAGTTTTGGTAACAATTGGACAACCGGAAGTAGTAGTTACAAGAAAAAATAATCTAAATATTATTTATCGAAAATTTATGTAAATACTTATATTAAAGAACGTTAAATTCTTTATTCGATAAATATAAATTCATTATTATATCTTCTATAGATTTAGAGATAAAGAAAGGCATATAAAATAATTTGATGTAAAAAATCTCAGATCAAACTACTACAAGGCAAGAAATTCAAATGTTTGTAATTGACACATAAATGTCACTGTCAAAAATATTTGTATGCCTCTGTCAAAATATTTGTACATTATTATGAAGATTATGAAAATAAATAAAAAGTCAACAACGCAAAAGAATATACGTAAAAAATAATATAAAAGGAATTTGCGAAAAATTGACGAATAAAAGAAAAAGAAAAGGAAAGTAGAAAAAAATCAGGATATTGAATATAAAGAAAATGTATGTATTGTACATAATTTATATTAAAATAATTATTTTGTAGGGAGACATGAATATATGTATTTGTATTTAAAAATATTTTTCGTTTTATGCGTACAACCAGGTAAAATATCTGGCGAGAGGTTATGTGCTGGCCACATCAGATTTTTTACTGGATATAAAAGCATATGGCCTGCTTAATATTCAGTTAAAATTTGAAACAGAAACTATTTAAATTAATGTACATAAAGATGAAAAATAATGTACTACTCTTGCCCTACGGCTTGTCACCACAATTTTTTTACTGGATATAAAAGTATATAGACTCCTTAATATGCAGTTAAAATTTGAAACAGAAACTATTTAAATTAATGTACATAAAGATGAAAAATAATGTATTACTCTTGCCCTAATTTTTTTACTGGATATAATAGTATATGGCCTCGTTAATATTCTTTTTTCTTAAAATCAGAAGTGGGATCAATATATTTTTATTTGGCAATCGTGTAATTTCGAGCAATTTTATGGGCCCATTTTTACTAAAAAAAATCTTCTATTAATATATTTATTATTTTTAGAATGGTTACTGATTCGTTCTACGTTAAAGCTGATCTTGAACAATGGTTAATGCCCCACATTTACCGACAAGATTATAAAGATTTCCTTGATAAAATCTGGAATGTTTTGCTAGAACAAGACTTAAGTTTCGTTGCTAAAACGGAAACAGGAAAGACTGTAGGTGTCGCTCTTAGCTTGGACGCCAGGGACGAACCGGAAGTGGAAATAGAGTCGAAATTGTCGATAATTTTTGAATTTTTAGAGTGGGCTGAAGGACCAATCAGGTAAAAAATTATATACAGGGTGTTAAAAAATGAATAATAATATACTATTAATTATTTTAGAGACGAGAAACTTCCCGAGGGGAAAGGGAAAATATTTCATAGTTCAATGATGGCTACCAACGCTTCTTTAAGCACAAAAGAAAATGTCTCTGTTATGCAATATATGGAGGAAGAAGTTTTGCGCATTGCTAGGGCCAAAAAATTTGCAGGAATATTTACAACAAATACCAGCCCCTTGACACAGGTAAATTCTAGTAGATTATAATCTAGAATTATTAAACTTTTATCTAGCATCTTTGTCGTACACACATGACATATATCGTCAAGGGAGTTTTTGTATAGCAGCATATCGTTTACCTGAAAGACTTACCTATACGCAACGTCTTCGTTGCTAGGTAATATCATATTTGTTTTACTTGTCGTACCTAAAATTTGAAGACGTCATATGTCCGTTAAGGCGTCAATTGAAAAATACGGGAAAATTCTAGTAATGTGCTGGACCACATCAGATTTTTTTTATGAAATGTCATTAAAAATTAAAATATTTATGATGATATATTGATGGTTCATACTTATATTTTTGGTTGTTACAACTCTATTTATGATCAGATATATCTATTACTATTATATGTGAATGTCTGTCAAACATATCCACAAGAATTTATCCTTAAAAATTATTTATTCCTGTCTCAAAGATCAAAAATGTAAAAAAAACAACAAAATTATCAAATTTCAGCTCAAAAAAAAAAATTGAGTTTTTAATACATATTTATTCTCCTCAACATGTACATTCCAAATTTTGAAACCGCAGGTCGATACCTCTTTTCGTTTCCGAGATATTCGTCCTCAAAATTTTGTTCAAAATTGCCCATTTTCGGGCCATATCCCAAAAATGGTCATTTATACACCCCTGGCGATATCACCATTAGATTCTACGAACAAAATTACATAAGCATACAAATTTTCATAATTTTTGAACAACTATTACAATCTCCAGAAGGAAAAGTCTGAAAATGGCCAAAAATCGCAAAAAATCTAAGGTGTACCCCTTGGGTTTTTTTCAGTTTTTGACGATTTTAAAGAATATTTAATAATAAATGTATCTGCTGGAATATTTTGATGAAAATTGGTATACTTATGTTTTTGGGTACGAGGAATTTAATGGTGAGGTCGTTGAAGGTGTACGACACACCCATTTTTGGGTATGAGGGTGGAGTGGTTTAAAAATGGGTCCAAATTTTAAAAAAATTAAAAATTCTGAAAATTTGTATTTAAGTAGATTGAAGGGTGTAGGTTTTAGATTTTAAAACCGCAGTTTGATATCTCTTTTCGTTTCCGAGATATTTGCGTCCTAAAATTAAAAAAATACAAAATTATCAAATTTCGGCTCAAAAAAAATAATTGAGATTTTGATACATGTTTATTCTCCTCAACATGTACATTCGAAATTTTGAAACCGCAGGTCGATATCTCTTTTCGTTTCCGAGATATCCGTTCTCAAAACTTTGCTGATAAATGCCCATTTTTGGGCCATATCCCAAAAATGGTCATTTATACATCCCTGGCAATATAACCATTAGATTCTACGGGCAAAACTACATCAGCATACAAATTTTCATAATTTTTGAACAACTATTACAGTCTCCAGAAGGAAAAGTCTGAAAATGGCCAAAAATCGCAAAAAATCTAAGGTGTACCCCTTGCGATTTTTTCAGGTTTTGACGATTTTAAAGAATGTTTAATAATAAATGTATCCGTTGGAATATTTTGATGAAAATTGGTATACTTATGTTTTTGGGTACGAGGAATTTATTGGTGAGGTCGTTGAAGGTGTATCACACACCCATTTTTGGGTATGAGGGTGGAGTGGTTTAAAAAAGGTCGGAATTTAAAAAAAATTAAAATTTGTATTTAAGTAGCCAAATTTGGATTCCTTGAGTACAATTACATATATGTACAAATTTTTGTTAAAATATTTTGATAGATGCATTTTTAAATCAATTATAGTACTTACCTATAAATATTGTTTTACTAATTTATTTATAGCTATTAGACCAGTAGAGTAAATATTTTGAAAATTAGGAAATTTATATAAGAAAGTACGTAGAATCCAATGGTGCTACCGGCAAATTTGTACCTCTACCCATTTTTGGGTAACAAATAACCACTTATTAATTGGCGGGAGGTACGGTATTAATTTTAAGAAATATCGATTCCTCGGGTCAAAATACATATGTGTACTAATCTTTGTAATTTTTTTTAAAGGATATAACAAATATCTTAATTTGTATTTACCCTAAAATTACTGAATTTTTGTCGGCGATCGACGCAACACTAGCGGGCAAAAATATCAGAAATTTGCGGTAAATACAGAGTTTGTTTATTTTGACACCCCTATACCAAAAATTATTAAAATTGGTATACATATATAAGAAAATACGCAGAATCTGAAGGTGAAGTCGAAAATTGTTTAACTCTACCCAGTTTTGGGTGGTGAATATCTACCAATTTAAGGGTTGAATATACAGCTTTAATTTTGGCAAAAATGGATTCCTTGAGTAAAATTACATATGTGTACAAATTTTTTTTAAAAGGAAAAGTCTGAAAATGGCCGAAAATCGCAAAAAATTTAAGGTGTACCCCTTGCGATTTTTTCAGTCTTTGGCGATTTTAAAGAATGTATAATAATAAATGTATCCGTTGGAATATTTTGATGAAAATTGGTATACTTATGTTTTTTGATACGAGGAATTTACTGGTGAGGTCGTTGAAGATGTAGCACACACCCATTTTTGGGTATGAGGATGGTTTTAAAAAAAGGTCTATCAAAAATGAGTTACGTTCATTCGTGTTACTGGCGACTATATGAGACTTTTATCCGTTATATCATTGTCGTACGTGTTACAGAGGGGCACGCTATTAACGCAGCTAAATATTTTGTTGTAGCAACTTGGAATGAATATATACGGTTACCAAAATTTGTCTGATATACAAGTCAACCAATACGTAGCGTCAGATGGTTCTAAGCCATTTGGAGAAGCACCAGATGACCAAAGGGCCATCGTATCTTGGAAACCTATTTAGAAAACCATAGATGGCAGAACAAAATATATTTACATTAAATTTGGATCCTGATTTATTTCAGATTATTATTGTAAATACCTAAACATTATAACTATTTTATTTCAAAGTTATATTTTGAATTACCTATATTTAGGTGTGATATAAGATATATACGAATTATACCCAGATAAGGGTAGTGATATGTGTAGTATATTGTAAAATATAGTGGGCTTAGGATTTAGTATAATATTTATTTATGTAGTTAAATAAAAAATAATGATTATAAGCATATAAGAATTTACTTATTTCTCCTGTCTTTTTCCTACTTTTTATCTCCCGTCATACCGTAGCTAAGGGAGGCAGCTGCACTAGGTCTCCATTTGTTCTGTCGGCATCCCCATTTTAGTACCCAACATGGTTGGAACCGAAGGCGTGACCGTGACCGTGAATTCCGGGCGTTATGTTTCAATGTTGCAAAATTTTCTGCAGCCCCGATTGGAAGTGGTTGTTGAAGAAGAGGGATTAGGGGACTTTTGGTTCCAACAGGATGGCGCTACAGCCCACACAACCCGAAATTCTCTAAACGCTTCAAGAGAAATGTTTCCTGGACGTCTAGTGTCTTTGAGAGGTGACGTGGGGTGGCCTGCGCGATCGCCCGATTTAAGCATATGCGACTTTTTTTTGTTTGGGGATATCTAAAGGAAACAGTGTTTAAACGTCGCCCCAAAACCTGCTAGAGCTAAGGGAGCAGATTGTTGAAGAAGTAAACGCGATACCCTGCGAAATGTGTCAATGTGTATTGCAGCTAACGGCTGCCATCTTAAAGACATTATTTTTAAAAATTAATGAGTACAAAATGGTAAGTCCTACTGATTTCAAAAATAAAAACATTTTTTTCATATACACCCTGGTTTCTTTTTTTCCTTCCGTCACCTTTAGGTAAGGAAGGTATTGTCTTTGGTCAAAAAATTCGGTGGAGAGTTTTTAATGAATAAGCACGTTTTAAGGTCCCTAGAAAATACGATTTTACTATTTTTACGATGATGTCTGTATGTGTGTGTGTGTGTGTGTGTGTGTGTGTGTGTGTGTGTGTGTGTGTGTGTGTGTGTGTGTGTGTGTGTAACAAAAATTTCGTCTGCGATAACTCTAATACTACAATTTCAAAAATTATAATTTTTTCGTATTCTTCGTTACATCCATATGAAGAGCTGATTAGATTTTGGTTACAATTGGTCAACCGGAAGTACCATCATTTGAAGATTTTAACAGTTTTCTTGAAAAAACTATGTTAAATATAATTTTTTCACATTTAATGTTATTATAAATATTAAAGAATATTTTATTCTCTATATGATTTGACTGCATTTTATACTTAATATTAAATGGATATAGAGTTAAAAAATTATAAAGAAATTAAATTTCATAAAGTAGCCATAGCTATGGAAACAGCTACTATATTAAGAAAATTCTGATTGAAAGATGTCAGTGTCAAGTGAAATCGACGGATATATGACGCAATTTGTTGACATCACAAAAACTATTATGCGTGAGTCGAATCGACGTGGTTTAACGACGAAAATTTGACGTCGTTTATAGACGTTACATAGACGTAGATTACATACGTGACACAATATTCAAGGAAGATTTAGTACATTTTACAATTTTTTTAAGCAATGGGTAATATGCCGTGATGATATATTTATTTTATTCACAAGTCAATATTAAACATGTGTCGAACGTTTCTTCGTCAAAATAAGACGTCAAGTAACGACGTCGCATCGACCAGAAACGTCGAAAATTTTACGTTAAAAACACGTCGCCTAAATGTCATCCATCGACACGTCGATGTTGTGTTGCGGGGTGTGTTTGTCTTATAATTTTACTGGAAATATGAGATCTTTTGCTATAAATTTTCTGTATGGAATTTGCATAAAATACATTCAACTGCCGGAAGGTAATGTACAACAAATAGAATCTTTAGCAAGGAACTTTCTGCATGAAATTTGTACAAAATACATAGAACTGACGGAAGGTAATGTGCTGGCCACATCAGATTTTTTCTGTTATATAAAGACTTCGCCATATCTAGTTTTTCAAATTTTGTGGGGCCATAACTTAATTATTAATAGGAATTTTTCACCATATTTTAGATAAGGCTTATTTATTAAATACACAAATAAACACACAATAAAAAACACAGGTTTTATTACATAGACATAAATACAAAGATAAATTAACAAGCAGGTATGCCTGGTACAAAATCGCTTAATGATATGGTTAATTTTTGCCTAACCAAAAAAGAACCTATAATATCTGCCACTTTATCAGGCAAATCTTCATGAATCGCGTGTCCACATTTAGGCAAAACTTGCATCTGAAATTTGCCCTGCATTTGCCCAACTGTTAAGGCCGTATCTAGCCCGTGTATATTTGCCAACAGTAATAATTTCGGCACCGTAGAATTTAAGAATAAGTCTGACAGACCGATAAACCAATCTTGCCAAAACTTTTCAGTTTTTGACAGATTTATTCGCCAAGTATATGCCTCAGGAGGTTTGAAATTATTTCGTGGCTCTTCTTGTTCTTCTTCTGAAATGGTTTCGATGCCAGTCGGGGATGTATGGAGGTCAAAACTTGTCGACATTACCGGCAAATCTGTCGTTTGAGATATTTCGCTTGACGCGAGGGTTCCACTGTTTATATTTTTTATCTGGCCTGGCATAGATACTCTGGCCGATTCTAAGTTATGTGTTTGGCCGCTTTTATAACACCATTGAACCGCGTGTTCGATATTTATGAAACTTGTCGGACGATTTCGTAAAAAAGTCTGCATTGACGCTAATGATTCTAAGGCTGTGCCTTCAACGACGTCTATAACTACTAACCCGATACAGTTTTCAAGTTTTTGGCTACAATGGACCGCCAAGGCACCCCCCATACTATGCCCGATTAATACTAAAGGCTCGTCAACACTATACAAACTATTGACAACACTGACAATATCTTTAGTCAAATTTTCAATTGATAAATCGTCGTCGTTATCTGTTTTTGTTTCGCCATGACCCCGAATGTCAATGGCAAGGACCCTACATTGTATTTTTTTCACGATTTCTTGAGTAAACAGACTCCATGATAAGGCAGAGTAGCCTCCACCATGCAGAAGTACCAATATAGGACCCTCTACACCGTTAAGGTATATACGAAATGAATTATTGCCTATTTTTATGTCTTGGAATTGGGTAAAGTATTTGTCCCAAGTTAAGGGCGTGAAATCTTTTGATTGACCTGCTTTTGCCCTTTAAAATAACAAAAATACAATTAGTATGAGCAATAAGGTCCTCACTATTATATATATATATATATATATATATATATATATATATATATATATATATATATATATATATATATATATATATGAAATGTTCATTTTTGTTGTTATGGAGACTGAGTCATATAAGTGTCAATAGAATCGTTCAAGACATTTTATTAATTTCATTTCATTTTACTCCTTTAAAGATAATAAGAAAGATACTAGCGTATTGACTGTAAAAATCGATTTTCTTTTAAGGTAAGATTATGCATTGATTGTTATAATTTTGTATAATTTGCATTGTTTATAGTATTATTGTTCTATTATGTGATATTAATAAATAAAAATTTTCTTTTAAGGAGCAAATCGGTCTATAGTTAATACAACATCGGAGATAAGCTTTTACATATTATATATATATATATATATATATATATATATATATATATATATATATATATATATATATATATATATATATACATATCGGGTGTCTAAGGGCCCTCACTATTATATATATATATATATATATATATATACAGGGTGATTCATCGGTCTGTCCTCTCTCTATAACTCTTTTATTTTAATTCAGATAGAAAAACTCTTCGAATATAATTTATATGATATATTATTGTCTATCTACGTACCATATGCATTTGTATACAGGGTGCTCCGTTTAAGCGCAACAATATGTAACTTTATATTTCTTAATGGAACACCCTATATTTATTTATTTATTTTGATAGTAAATTGGATTCCCTTTAAAAAAGTATTAAGTAATAAGGGGTCTAAAATTATAAATTAAAAAGTTATTTACGTTCATAAAAATAGTAGTTCAGAGTGGAAAAACCCATAATATAATAAAAAAATTTGATCCTTTTTTATTAATACTTATATTAAACATTACACTAATTCCAAAGAAGCTATTAAAATTTAGTGACAGACTAAATAATGCAAAATTATAATAAATACTCGAAAACTTGTCCTTCAATTTCAATAGATTTTTCTATTATAAATATTATAATAACCATCTCATCTTTACTAAAATTTGAATTATTCATATTCACATCAACATCAGCAATGATAAACTTAGAGTATTTGTACAACTTGTTTGTTTAAAATCGAAGCAATTGATCAAATTATCCATAGCTTACTTTGTTAATGATAGAAACATAGCATGCAACGAATAAAGGTAAATAACTTCTTAATTTATAATTTTAGACCCCTTATTACTTAATACTTTTTTAAAGGGAATCTAATTTACTATCAAAATAAATAAATAAATATAGGGTGTTCCATTTAGAAATATAAAGTTACATATTGTTGCGCTTAAATGGAGCACCCTGTATATAAATGGATATGGTACGTAGATAGATAATAATGTATCATATAAATTATATTTGAAGAGTTTTTCTATGACTTAAAATAAAAGAGTTATAAAGAGAGGACAGACCGATGAATCACCCTGTATATATATATATATATATATATATATATATATATATATATATATATATATATTGGGTGTCTAAGGGTTCTCACTATATATATATATATATATATATATATATATATATATATATATATATATATATATATATATATATATATGAAATGTTCATTTTTGTTGTTATGGAGACTGAGTCATATAAGTGTCAATAGAATCGTTCAAGACATTTTATTAATTTCATTTCATTTTACTCCTTTAAAGATAATAAGAAAGATACTAGCGTATTGACTGTAAAAATCGATTTTCTTTTAAGGTAAGATTATGCATTGATTGTTATAATTTTGTATAATTTGCATTGTTTATAGTATTATTGTTCTATTATGTGATATTAATAAATAAAAATTTTCTTTTAAGGAGCAAATCGGTCTATAGTTAATACAACATCGGAGATAAGCTTTTACATATTATATATATATATATATATATATATATATATATATATATATATATACATATCGGGTGTCTAAGGGCCCTCACTATTATATATATATATATATATATATATATATATATATATTGGGTGTCTAAGGGTTCTCACTATATATATATATATATATATATATATATATATATATATATATATATATATATATATATATATATATATATATATATATAGGTGTCTAAGGGTCCTCACTATACAGGCTGTCTCACAACTCGTGCCCCAGAGCGAATGAAGAAAGACGAGACTGCACTCGGATGTGTAATTTCGAACAAAAAAAATCTAGCTTAAATGATATTCGAGAAAAGACGTCTTAAAATTGACCAATCAGAGACCTACACCTTTAACGTGTGTTTGCCGTAATTTTACGTTACTAGGGTTTTATACAATCAAATCTTCTTTAAAATGTGTGGGCGACTGTAGTTTTCGAAAAATGTCAGTGTCAAATTAAATTTGAACCACCATTTGTTGTTTTAATCTCAATGAATTCAAATGACAATAATATTTTCGTTTAACACATTTTACACAGCTGCTACAACACGTTGCACTGTACGATATAAATGATGATCTCGGATGACACCTTCGCTAACCAAAATTTGTTGACAGTGAAAAGTCAATTCTAAAGTGTCAAAATTACAGTAAGACAAACAAATTTTGTAACTCACTAGTAGTATTTTTAAAACCTAGCAACCAGTTTTATTTTGTAATATCATCACACCTCAAGATATCCTTCCGGGATTGGTGGATTAAAAAGTCTTGTAACTCCGTTATGCAAGTAGCCGCAAATTATTTTCTGCTATGTTGGCAACCTATTGTCGTCGGCAAGTGTCAGTTTCGTCTGGGGCGCGAGTTGTGAGACACACGTATATATATATATATATATATATATATATATATATATATATATATATATATATATATATATATATATATATATATATCGTATGTCTGTCAAAGATGTACATAGGAGATCAACATGGGAAGTCAGTTTTTTGCAATTTCCTCCTCGCCTAATTATTTTAAGCAAAAACGCGTCAAATAAAAGTTTTAGGGCATAAAATTCTGCATCTAATTCAATAAACAGAATTACCTTTACACGTTTTGTAACGACAGTAATTAAATATGAAACGTCAAATAAGTTAACTTACGTTGTGACAGATAAAACATGATGTAGATGCAGATGGTTAGAAAGATTATTTAATTTGGCATCGAAGGGTATCTAAATACTTCTAATTTAATGATTTATTATTGAAATATTTGCAAAAGTATAATACAATTTGACAGTTATTATTTATAATTTATTAAAAACAGTAATCATGGAAACGTATTCCGTAGCAGAATTGGTTAGATCGGGGCACTGTGATAGTTATTCACAAGTTCAAATCCTGTCCATCTTATTTTATGATTTTTTAAAATTTTGTAACATGTATTATTAAATAAGTTATAAAATTAAAATCTAAATTGTTTGGTAAATCAAGTGTTTTATAGAATAAATCTACGAGAAATGAAATTAAAAAAACTATAGTCTTGCGGGAAAGATGATATTTGTAAAAAACGGTTTATAGTGTTCACACTATATATATATATATATATATATATATATATATATATATATATATAAATTTATTTATCCGTCAAAAAGTAGACACCCGGTATACATATACACGTTGTTTGAGAACTTGGGGTATAAAATTTAAAGGCATATAGTTATAACCAAAATAAATAAAAATCAACATATGTCTGATCTTCAACTGTTTGGGACAGAGAGGCCATTTTGTATTAGAACCGAAGACTATAAAAATACAATAATATTTAAATGAAACATTTATGTCAATTTCTAATAGATACGAAGTTACTTTATGTTTTTAAAAAAATTTAATAGATGTTGTAAATTTTATAGTTTTCGATATAACAGAGGTAAAAACTAATTTTGCACTGCCTTAGATCTCGGATATTATTAATAGTGGACCTATGTTGATTAAGCTTGTTTTCCTAAATTGGGTAGTACTATATGCCTTTGAAGTTTTTACTCGGAGTTTTTATAATATTTAAAATAAAATAATTGCCGGGAAACTTTTTTTATGTACGCGTAATTTGTAATATAAAACGTAGAAATTGTACATACCTAGGAGGGAGTCTCATATTTTGACTTTTAAGTATAGACTTATGTAAATAAGACATATTTACATATTATATACTATAATATTGTAAATTCTTGATATAACAGTTATTTTTATATTTGTTGCAAAATATAGGTTGACAATTTATTGACAGATGTCAAATGTTATATTCAGAATTTTACAAGTGTTAATACAGCAAGTTACTGTATAACTTTTATATTATTATAAATAATACATCATTATTTTTGTTTGGTGTTAAATGTATTTATTTTCAAATTATACATGTATGTATATAACAATATAAATATATATTATAATACAATATATTACATGTAAGAACTATTTACAATACATTTTACAAAATGGCGGCCACCAGTATGAATATAGCAACGTATAAATTAAGTCAAATATTTTTTATAAAATTTCTAGCAGCTTCTAAACAATTTTTATAAATTAAAAACATAAAATAACATGGAAACTATATTTCTACAACAGTTATTTATATTTTAAAGTCATATTTAACCCATGTCCGCCATTTTGTCGCCACTGAAAAGCCGTGTAAACAAGCCCCACATAAAATAAGTGTGAAGCAAGTTACTAGTTCTTCATGTATGCGTGTAAAACACATGTGACAATAAATGTATATTTTGTGAAAATTAATAGTAAGTAATGTCTGAATCTTATCAAAACTTATTAATATATAAAAGCAGTATTAGCAAAAATAAGTTTGTGCATATGGACAGTGAAAAATCGGTTGATAATTTGTGAAAATTGGTAAAATATGTATCAGCGAGTGAAGTGTACATTCGATGTTGGAATTGTATAATTTTGGGTTCTAAATTTAGATTTTAGTGAATTGATAGTACTTTTAGTTACTAATCCAGGTTTTATAATATATTTAGTGACGTTTAACCCCCGATTAACATAATATATTTAGGTTAACTTAACCCTATAAATGAAGGTTAAGTACCGGTCCATCCATATTAATTCTAACATATTTTCTTATTTTTTCAGGAAAATAATCAGTTTCTAAAAATGGAAACTGATTTTCTAAATTTTCACGATGAAGAACATTTCAGTTCTGCTATATATCAGGTAAATTACATGCAATAATTTAATATTTAGACTTAACGACTGAATTTTATTTTAGCACGATTTGTTGGACGATTCTCAAAGTTCTCTTTTGGACATAGTAGGCGACTATAGACACGAAGAATATGCAGATAATGTTGTTTGGGACCAAGACGTCGAAAGAGAGTGAGTTTTCAATGCCAATATTTTTGTTTAAATTTTGACGGGAGTTAAGTTTGCCGATTTGCGCGCCAAATTCAAATTTATGTAGAATTTTTTTAATTTTGAGGCGCTCATTTTATGCTATAGCTGCAAGTACAATAAAATACATATTTATTATTTTTATTTTTTTATGTAATTATGTACAGGAAAATATATTTTTTTCCATAATTTCTCCAAATTAGGCTTAATGGAGATTTGGCTGTTATTCCCATGTCTGGACAAATTAATACGTTTCCAAAATTGTCCAATTCTCCGCCTTCCAAAGACTTCCAGAAGATTTTTAGCGACTGGCAACATTTGTCGTCTATTGAGGTAGGTACAATTTTTTTTTCTTTGTCATTTATTATTTTTTTCTTGTCTAATATTTCGTTTCGTTTATTATTATATATTTTATATTTTAAAACCAAATATTTAACCACTTTTAAACTTATATTTTTGGCGCGAAATATAAAAAATTTCAACCCAGTTTCTCAGGGGTTAAAACCAATTATTAAACCACTTTTTTGATGGTTAAATATGGTATAAAACCAGGGGAAATCATTTCTGCAATAATTGAAATTGTATCTTTAACAATTTTCAAGATAACGAATAATTCTTAACCCTATGTTTTTACCGCGAAATATACAATATTTCAACCCAGTTTCTTGGGCGTTAAAACCAAGTATTTAACCACTTTTTTGCCAGTTTAATATGAAATCAAACCCTGGGAAATCATTTCTGCAATAATTGAAACCGTAACTTTAATCGTTTATAAGTTACACAACAATTTCTAACCACACATTTTTTGGCACCAACACAACTATATTTGGTCCCAAGTTTCGTAACTTTTTAAACAACTTTTTAACACTTTTTACATGTCAATATAGCAAATCAAATATGTAGATTCCAATTTTGAAAGAATTTTGGACGTATCTTACACCGGTTTCGAGTTACGAACAAGTTTTCAAACCTATGTTTTATGGACGATTTTGTAGTTGATTACAACAATGTAAGAGTTGATTACAACAATGTAGTTTGACATGAAATTTAAGATTTATTTAATGTGTAAACGTGAAGAATGTGACAGATGTTTGCGCTTTTGTTTAAATTTTCGTTCCATGGCATCAATGATTTTTGCAAAAATATTATTGTTTTCGAATATTTTTACGGCTCCGGAAATCTCAATACAATTTTGCTCTAAAATAATTAGGGGAGCAAATAACTGCAGATTAAGATTTTATCATTAAAGCCCTATGTTGCGTCGTCCAAGTCACCACCCTGTATATATATATATATATATATATATATATATATATATATATATATATATATATATAGTGAGGACCTTTAGGCACCCGAATATATATATATATATATATATATATATATATATATCGGGTGTCTAAAGGTCGTCACTATATATATATATATATATATATATATATATATATATATATATATATATATATATATATCGGTGCCTAAAGGTTCTCACTATATATATATATATATATATATATATATATATATATATATATATATATATATATATATCGGATGTCTAAAGGTCCTCACTATATATATATATATATATATATATATATATATATATATATATATATATATATATATATAGTGAGGACATTTAGGCACCGATATATATATATATATATATATAGTGAGGACCTTTAGACACCCGATATATATATATATATATATATATATATATATATATATATATATATAGTGACGACCTTTAGACACCCGATATATATATATATATATATATATATATATATATATATATATATATATATATATATATATATATATATATATATGGCCTCGGAATCCTCATTAATTTTTCTGTTCTTGTTTTATATTTTACTACATTTTTTTAATTGATTTTCCCATTCATTTGTTATATTTGGTGTACGTTCAAAGATATTTTTATCATATATTGTTTAGATGAACATTTTTCATTATTGTTATTGCATTTTTATTTCAACAATATATCTGCATATTTTTCAATAAAAAACTATTAACCCACAATTTCTTTGCATTAAAATCACATTAAATATAATAATTTGTTAATAACAATTAATAATTTTTGAAAATCATATGCACAAACTTATTTTTTTACAATAATTGTAACAATTTTCTTATAATATTAATTGTTGTTTAGATGCAATTGTTGTCAAAAATACCTAAAAAGACTTTTTTGACATTTTTACAATATTGCAAATATAAATAAAAGTATTTTATACTTTCATTTACTTTTAAATGCTTAATAATATCATACTTAACTGTTTATGAAGGAAAAACATGTTGTCAGACTTTGATTTCACATAAAAACTTAAAAAAACACTTAAAATAACTGAACTTCACTTAAATTTAATTGAAACTTTAAAATTATTATTTATATTTACTGTATTTCTGTATTTTTTGAACAGATCTTAACTGTTCGAAGTTTAAACGTCGACTGCTTCCATTTTCAAGTTTATATGAAAAGTTAGTTCGTTAACAATGTTGCCAATAATTTAATACAAAATTGATTTGTAAAATAATATATTTTTAATGTTTTTAAGTGTTTTTAAAGTATATTTTACATGAATTTAATATTATTATTGTTGTTATTAATTAAATAAATAATAAATCATTTATTTTCTATCAAATTTCGATTTAAAATTTAACAATTACTAGTTTCTTTTTGGCCACTGGTAACACTGCTAACCTGACAAAATAATTCAAACATATGTTTGTTGTATTCAAATATAATTCATTGTTAACACAATTTATTTATTTTTATATTAAAATATAAATATATACGTATTTTGTTGCAACAAATCTGACAAAATCGTCTATAAAACATAGGTTTGAAAACTTGTTCGTAACTCGAAACCGGTGTAAGATACGTCCAAAATTCTTTCAAAATTGGAATCTACATATTTGATTTGCTATATTGACATATAAAAAGTGTTAAAAAGTTGTTTAAAAAGTTACGAAACTTGGGACCAAATATAGTTGTGTTGGTGCCAAAAAATGTGTGGTTAGAAATTGTTGTATAACTTACAAACGATTAAAGTTACGGTTTCAATTATTGCAGAAATGATTTCCCCGGGTTTGATTTCATATTAAACTGGCAAAATAGTGGTTAAATATTTGGTTTTAACCCCCAAGAAACTGGGTTGAAATATTGTATATTTCGCGGTAAAAACATAGGGTTAAGAATTATTCGTTATCTCGAAAACTGTTAAAGTTACAATTTCAATTATTGCAGAAATGATTTCCCCGGGTTTGATTTCATATTAAACTGGCAAAAAAGTGGTTAAATACTTGGTTTTAACCCCCAAGAAACTGGGTTGAAATATTGTATATTTCGCGGTAAAAACATAGGGATAAGAATTATTCGTTATCTCGAAAACTGTTAAAGTTACAATTTCAATTATTGCAGAAATGATTCCCCCGGGTTTGATTTCATATTAAACTGGCAAAAAAGTGGTTAAATACTTGGTTTTAACCCCCAAGAAACTGGGTTGAAATATTGTATAATTCGCGGTAAAAACATAGGGTTAAGAATTATTCATTATCTCGAAAACTGTTAAAGTTACAATTTCAATTATTGCAGAAATGATTTCCCCGGGTTTGATTTCATATTAAACTGGCAAAAAAGTGGTTAAATACTTGGTTTTAACCCCTAAGAAACTGGGTTGAAATATTGTATATTTCGCGGTAAAAACATAGGGTTAAGAATTATTCGTTATCTCGAAAACTGTTAAAGTTACAATTTCAATTATTGCAGAAATGATTTCCCCGGGTTTGATTTTATATTAAACTAGCAAAAAAGTGGTTAAATACTTGGTTTTAACCCCCAAGAACCTGGGTTTAAATATTGTATAATTCGCGGTAAAAACATAGGGTTAAGAATTATTCGTTATCTCGAAAACTGTTAAAGTTACAATTTCAAAATTTGCAAAAATGATTTCCCCGGGTTTGATTTCATATTAAACTGGCAAAAAAGTGGTTAAATACTTGGTTTTAACCCCTAAGAAACTGGGTTGAAATATTGTATATTTCGCGGTAAAAACATAGGGTTAAGAATTATTCGTTATCTCGAAAACTGTTAAAGTTACAATTTCAATTATTGCAGAAATGATTTCCCCGGGTTTGATTTCATATTAAACTGGCAAAAAAGTGGTTAAATACTTGGTTTTAACCCCCAAGAACCTGGGTTGAAATATTGTATATTTCGCGGTAAAAACATAGGGTTAAGAATTATTCATTATCTCGAAAACTGTTAAAGTTACAATTTCAAAATTTGCAGAAATGAATTCCCGAGGGTTAAATCCATATATAACCATTAAAAAGTGGTTAAAAATTGGGTTTATAACCCCAAAAAATGGGTTCAAAACTTCAAACTTAATAATTTTTTTTCCAATTTTAGCCAACAACATCTGAAGATCTTAACTCCGATCTTCATTTGTCCAATCCAATCGACATGCTTGATTGTTTTCAACCGGCAACTGTTTCCCCAACAATAACAGTTGCTGTTGAGCCTGTGGTATCATCAAAATCATCACCAAAATCATCATCGATTATATCATCATTTGATTTTTCAAATACTCAAATACCTGTTAAGAAAGAAATTAAAACTATTCGAAAAATTGGGGGGAAAAATTTAGAACTATTAAAAAAAGTCATTAAAGAGGAAAATGAATTAGAAACTTCTTTTAAAACTGATCTAAATTCTTCTGACGAATTGGATCCATCAAATTTTGACATTACAAGTTACGTAAATGGCGATGATGATTTATTAATCAAAAAAGAAATAATTAATGACGAGAATGACCTTGAAATTAGGGGTAATCACGTAACTGACTCTCAAGGAGACTTGTTTGAACAAGAATTGCCCGAAAAACCGGTTTCATCTAATGACAAACCTGTTAAAACTTGTAAAAAAGAATTGTTTGTTGTTAAAACAGAAAAAAATCCAGAAATTTTTGATGAAAAAAATAAATTTACAAAATTTAAAACAATTGAAAATATCAAGGTAGAAAAAAAAATTGAAGATCCGGAAGAAGATGTCGATGTTGAGACAGTCTCCGAACAAATTCCGGTTTTAGAGGCGCGTGATTTAAATTCTCTTCTTGAACAATTTGAAGCCACGGAGGCCGTAAATCCTATTTTTGACCCTCCTTCAACCAATCAAAATATAGAAATAATCCCGAATCCCGACTGCAAAAAACAAATAACTAATGATCCAAAACAAAAAGTAAAACAATTGAATTCAGAATTAAAACAACCCAACAAACAAAAGACAGTCACTGTTGAGTTATTACAAAAAATAAGAGCATCGGCAACTAAAAAAACAGTTAATGTGATACCAGCGCGCCCCGCGAAAAAAATTAAAACTAAAATCATGGTTGACAAATGTAAAATACAAAAATCCCTAAACGAAATGATACAAATTGATCATGATTATTGTTCGCCGGTAAAAAGTGATGCCAACGTTAAAAAAATTAACTCCCCTAATGATAAAAAGTTAGATGAAGATAATAATAAAAAAATAATTGATGATACTGCAATTCGGATAGGAAAACAAATAAAAAACGCGATAAACAATGAAAATTTAAAGAAACCGTTAAAAAAAGAAAAAGTAATGATATCTTTACTAAAAACTAATTTCAATAAAAATACAATTATTAACACAATTAACACAAATGATGAAAAAATTCAAAATATAATCGTTACAGAAAATTCAAATTGCAAAAAACGAAAACTTAATTTAGAAGAATACAAAAAACTTCGCGGAGAAATTTTAAAATCCAGCGAAAGTTCCCGCCAAAATTCCCCCCTAACTTCCGGCACAAATTCCCCCCTCCCCCAGACAAAAACAGTCGAATACCAAGAGTTAATAATGAAAATGGCTTCCGAAATATTAAAAACAAACGCTAAAACAAAACAACCGACAATCGAAACAAAATTAGAAGAATTTATCCCCCCGGAAATCAAAATTGAGAAACCCCCACAACCGGAAGTATCCCCGCCGAAAATAAATGAAAACTACCAAATGAAAACAATTGTTTCAATCGGCGTTAATACAAATGAAAGCTGGTTGAAAACAATTGAACAAAAACCCCCTAAAAACAAAATAGATGAAATTATAACCCCAATCTTACAGAATACCAACTGTAAAATTAATTCTAATTCACTTATTGCCAACATAACGGAAACTTTAATGCAGCAATCCCCTAAAATTTCCCCCAAATCTTCCCCTAAAATAAATGAAGAACAGCTCGTTCACGGCGAAGACAAAACAGTTATAATATTAAATAAAAATGAAGAAAAGCCCTTTTGTCGATCTATTGGCGTTCAGACCGACAAAATTTGTCGAAATTATCGACAGAGACGCGATTCGAGCAGTTCGAGTGATGATTCGAAAAAAACACCTAGGTAAAATACCTAAAAAGTCCTAACCTCAATAAATAATTGTACGTTATTCCAGCCTCAGAAACAGCTCTATATCATCTTATTCTAGATCCAGAACGAAATCTAGGTCTAGATCGCGTTCTAGATCCCGATCTAGATCAACGAGTCACTCAGAATATTCATCGTATTCTAGGTACAAATAAAATATTCCCAAAAAAACTGTAGTTATTTATTTTTATATATTTTCAGTGATTCATCGAGATCTAGATCAAAATCTAGATCAGTTAGTCCTAGAAGATTTTCTAGAAATAGATACAGATCTAGGAGATCTCGTAGTAATAGTTATAGAGGAACTTATAGACATTCTAGGTAATTTTTAGTCTCAATTTTGAGGCAATGGTCAAAATTGTTGCCTCAATTTTGAGGCGATGGAAAACTTGTAGCCTCAATTTTGAGGCAATTATATTTTTCTTGTTTTTCTTAGATCTCCATATTCTAGAAGTCGTTCTAGACGACGAAGAGAAAGGGAAAGTATAGAGAGAGAAAGAATGCGAGAAGTAGAAGAAAGAAGAGTTATATATGTAGGGAAAATAAATAATGATACGACTAGAGCTGATCTTAGAAGAAGATTTCAAAATTTTGGACCTATCACTAATGTTAGTGTCCATTTCAGAGAACATGGGTGAGTTTGTTTATATTTTTAAATATTTTTGACTTGTTTTATTTACTTTCTGACCATATTACTTTATTTTCGTATCATTACTGACAGTGTTTAGTCTATTTTTGACTTTGTATAATCATTTACTTTCATTTTTTATGATTTTGATCATATTTCAGCCATTTTTGACCTTGTAAGATCTTAGTCATTTTGACCATTTACTAATCATTTTTGATCATATTTATTCAATTTCGGCATTTGTGTTAATTTTTCTTGTAATCCTGATCATATTTCAGCCAATTTGATAATTTTTGGCCATTTATAAATTAATTTTCATCATATTTGTCTATTATGACAAATTTACTCTTATTGTCGACCATTTTTCTAAAGTGTTGATCATATTTCAGCCATTTTTGATTAGGTTTGGTCTTATTTGATCAGTTTTGACCATTTGCTAATCATTTTTGGCCATTTATAAATCAGTTTTCATCATATTTGTCTATTATGACAAATTTACTGTTATTGTCGACCATTTTTCTAAAATGTTTATCATATTTCAGCTATTTTTTGTCAGGTATGATCTTATTTGATCATTTTTGACCATTTTCCAATCATTTTTGGCCAATTATAAATCAATTTTTATCATATTTGTCTATTATGACCAATTTTCCGTTATTTTCGTCCATTTTTCTTAAAGTACTGATCATATTTCAGTCATTATTAGTCAGACATGATCTTGTTTGATTATTTTTGACCATTTGCCAATCATTTTTGGCCGTTTATAAATCAATTTTCATCATATTTGTCTATTATGACCAATTTTCTGTTATTATCGACCATCTTTCATAAAGTGCTGATCATATGTCAGCCATTTTTGATAAAGTATGGTCTTATTTGATCATTTTTGACCATTTGCCAATCATTTTTGGCCATTTACAAAATCAATTTTCATCATATTTATCTATTATAACTAATTTTCAGTTATTTTCGACCATTTTTGGTCAGGTGTCATCTACTTGATCATTTTTGACCATTGACCAATAATTTTTAACCATTTTCCTTAATGTTTTTACAATTTTTGACATCTTTTGACCATGGATCTTTAATTTTTGATTATATTTTTTATCATTCAATACAATTTTTATGTCGTTTGATCATTTTTGACCTATTTTTGGCCGAATTTTAACCATTTCTTTAAAAAAAATATCTATCTTTCTTTAATTTCCAATAAAATCATAGACATTTCCGTCCCTTATCAAATGATTTTTGTCCATTTGTCGATCATTTTTGATCATTTTTGGCCATTTCCTCAGGGACAACTACGGCTTCGTAACTTTTGCGTACAAAATGGACGCTTACGAGGCAGTTGAAAGGGGAAACGAAGATCCAAATTTGCCTAAATACGATATAAGTTTTGGGGGGCGACGGGCATTTTGCAAAACTCGATATTCGGATTTAGGTAAGAAAACATAACAAGGGTCATTCACAATTACTTTAAACCAGGTTTAAACTCAAAATTTGTTACATATTTTGACCAATTTTCAAAATAATACAAAATGAAAATATATGTTTCGACCATTTTTGGTAAATTTGTCCACAGAATTTTGACCCGTGGACAAAATAAATTAAAAATGAGGTATATTACGTAAAAATGTCCGGAGATTTCAAAAATTCAAACAGAATTGAGCTATCTCAATTAATTTCTGAGATATGAGCGTGCAAACTCAAAATTTTAAATTCAAAATGAAAATATGTATGTTTTCGACCATTTTTGGTAAATTTGTCCACAGAATTTTGACCCGTGGACAAAATAAATTAAAAATGAGGTATATTATGTAAAAATATCCAGAGATTTCAAAAATTCAAACAGAATTGAGATATTTCAATTAATTTCTGAGATATGAGCGCGTAAACTCAAAATTTTAAATTCTTTGCCTTCAGGTTTAAAGTAATTGTGAATATTTTCAGGATTTGATAAAAACAGAGTTGTCTATTATTATTTTAGACAATATTGAAGCTGAATCTATGAACTCGGCTCCTATATTTCGCCGAGACGAAGATAGTTTTGATATTTTGCTGCGAGAAGTCCAAGCTAAGTTACGAAAACGAAAAGTTTGACATCAGGATGAAATTATAGAAAATAAATTATCTTTTTTTGTTAATTCAGTATTTTTTTCTCTCTTATGTTCGTAATCCTGGGTATTTATATTTATTAAGGGTCATTGATTATTGTAAATAATTTTTTTATAGTTACTAACTTAGCTTTTGTAATATGATGATTTTTTTGTAAATAGAAACGTTATCAGTTTTTTATGACTACTTTTTTGGCGTCCGCAAATATATATATATATATATATATATATATATATATATATATATATATATATATATATATGCGGACGCCAACATAAAATATACATTTTGAAAACATCTTAAATCAAATTCTTTTTAGTTTAAAACAGAATTTGAGCTAAAAAATCGAACAAAATAATATATACAATGACAGAAACACTTTTGCTTCCATTCAATATGTCATTTTAATTGTGATTCTAATACGGCGCACCTTAAAATGTTTCGTATGAATTTTCTAGTCAAAATACGTTACATTTTGATAATATTTAAGTTACAGCCATACAGATTTCATTTACCGAATAAAACTTAGTTGAAATTTTGACCATTTTTTGGAAAACACTTCCCAGATTTTTGGCCTTCGGGCTAAATTTTGTGCAAATGATGATACATATGTAGAAATGTGTGAGGAATTTGGATTTTCAATCAGAATTAAAATAACTCATTTGGTTTTTGAGATATGAGTTTGCAAACTCAAGATTTGTTAAAGATTTGCTGAATTTTTAAAAATATGCGTCCTAGATTTTTGGCCTTTAGAGCAAATTTTGTCAGAATGATGATACATTTGTAGAAATGCATAAAGATTGTGGATTTTCAATCAGAATTAAAATAACATTTGGTTTTTGAGATATGAAGTTGCAAACTCAAGATTTGTCAAAGATTTGACGATTTTTTGATCATATTTTGAAAAATATTTCCCAGATATTGGCCTTTTGGAGAAAATTTGTCCATATGATGATACATATGTAGAAATGCATGAGGATTTTGGATTTTCAATCAGAATTAAAATAACTCTTTTGGTTTCTGAGATACAGACTTGCAAACTCAAGATTTGTTGAAGATGTGCCGATTTTTTTGCCATTATTTGTAAAATACTTCCTAGATTTTTTGGCCTTTGTATCAAATTTTGTCCAAATGACGATACATATGTAGAAATGCATGAGGATTTTGGATTTTCAATCAGAATTATAATAACTCAATTAGTTTTTGAGATATGGGCTTGAAAAATCAAGATTTGTTAAAGAATTGCCGATTTTTTGGCCATATTTTAAAAAATACCTCCTAGATTTTAGGCCTTTGTATCAAATTTTGTCCAAATGATGATACATATGTAGAAATGCATGGGGAATTTGGATTTTTAATCAGAATTAAAATAACTCAATTGGTTTTTGAGATATGGGCATGCAAACTCAAAATTTGTTAAAGATTTGCCGATTTTTTTACCATTTTTTGAAAAATACTTCCCAGATATTGGCTTTTTGGATCAAATTTTGTCCAAATGGTGATACGTATGTAGAAATGTATGAGGATTTTGGATTTTCAATCAGAATTAAAATAACTCATTTGGTTTTTGAGATAGGGGCTTACAAACTCAAGATTTGTTAAATATTTGCCGATTTTTTGACCATTTTTTGAAAAATGCTTTCTATATATTTGTCCTTTGGGCCAAATTTTGTCCAAATGATGATACATATTTAGAAACGTATGAAGAATTTGGATTTTCAATCAGAATTGAACTAACTCAATTGTTTTTTGAGATACGGGCTTGCAAACTCAAAATTTGTTAAAGATTTGCCGATTTTTTGACCATATTTTGTAAAGTATGTCCCAGATTTTTGCTCTTTGGGCCAAATTTTGTCCAAATTATGATACCTATGTAGAAATGCATGAGGAATTCGGATTTTCATTCAGAATTAAAATATCTCAATTAATTTTTGAGATACGGTCTTACAAACTCAAGATTTGTCGATTTTTTGACAATTTTTTGAAATATTTAGAAAATACGAAATTATATATAGAAATTTTTATCCAAAATTATAAAATCTCAATTAGGAACAAAATTTCAACTAAGTTTTTATATTACATTACTGCCTATATTTCATATTTTTGTATTGAATATTGTTGCTTTTTTTAGGATTAATAAAGGAATAATTAAAATTTTATTATCGTATTGGAATTTATTTTACAGGTCTATAAATTAATTTTACAGGCAATAAAGGTAAGTATCAATGTATTATATAATTTTATTTAAATTTCCCGCGCATTTTTTGTAACGCCAGCTTCACTGCGAAAGTAAAAGTCCCTAAAATTTATTAGTCATTGATTTAAAAATTATATATTATAGAATAATATACATGTAAATAATTAATAAAATAGTTTTTAATATAAAAATATATACAAAAAATCAAAATCACAAATAAATCCGTTTAAATGCAAGTTTTTTAGTTTACCGCCAAAATGATACTAATAAATAACATGAACTTCGTCCACATTCAGTTGTTACAAAATGGCGAATGTACGGGATAGCGATACATGTCTCTGGCTTCATAATAAGCTTGGAATTTCGAATGATAGTTGGACAGGAGGGTCAATATGTTCTCAATTAAATGCAGAAGTTCTGCGTAATATAAAAGATTGTTTTCCGGATCTACAGACGCAAGTAAAACTCAAATTATTGTTGAGTTTTTTTCACATACCTCGTCGAAATGTTGAAGAGGTAAGTTCTGTTTTTATTTCACATTTGACTGATTTTTACTTCAAATTACATTATAATTTATTTGTGTAATTTAAAAAATTTGTAACTTGAAAAATAATAAAGTTATTTGGTTTCTGTTTTGATGGCCATAATTTTATTTATAACAAAAATTTATTACGATTTTGGCATAAATAATAAAAAATTGTCAACAATTAAAATACTTTTTGACAAGAAATATTTAAAAAATTCGTATCTCGAAAACTAATCGAGATTTTTGATTTCCGTTTCCACCATTCAATTCTGCCAACTTTGTAGTATAAATGAGCATAATTCTGTTATTAACAAAAATTTATTGCCAATTTGTCGTAAATAATAATAAAAAATCGTCAATATTTAAAATTATTTTCGACCATAAATGTTTAAAAAATATATATCTCGACAACTAATAGAGATTTTTGATTTCTGTTTTCGCCATTCGATTCTACATACTTTAAAGTATAAATGACCATAATTTCATTAATAACAAAAATTTATTGCCAATTTGGCGTAAATAATAAAAAATCGTCAATATTTAAAATTATCATATCTCGAAAACTAATAAAGATTTTTGGTTTCTGTTTTCGCCATTCGATTCTACATACTTTAAAGTATAAATGAGTATAATTTTATTAATAACAAAAATTTATTGCCAATTTGGCGTAAATAATAAAAAATCGCCAATATTTAAATTTATCATATCTCGAAAACTAATAAAGATTTTTGATTTCTGTTTTCGCCATTCGATTCTACAGACTTTAAAGTATAAATGACCATAATTTTATTAATAACAAAAATTTATTGCCAATTTGGCGTAAATAATAAAAAATCGTCAATATTTAAAATTATCATATCTCGAAAACTAATAAAGATTTTTGATTTCTGTTTTCGCCATTCGATTCTACAGACTTTAAAGTATAAATGACCATAATTTTATTAATAACAAAAATTTATTACCAATTTGGCGTAAATAATAAAAAATCGTCAATGTTTAAAATTATCATATCTCGAAACTAATAAAGATTTTTTATTTTTGTTTTCATCATTCGATTCTACAGACTCTAGAATATAAATGCCCATAATTTTATTAATAACAAAAATTTATTGCCAATTTGGCGTAAATAATAAAAAATCGCCAATATTTAAAATTATCATATCTCGAAAATTAATAAAGATTTTTGATTTCTGTTTTCGCCATTCGATTCTACAGACTTTAAAGTATAAATGGGCATAATTTTATTAATAACAAAAATTTATTGCCAATTTGGCGTAATTAATAAAAAATCGTCAATGTTTAAAATTATCATATCTCGAAAACTATTACAGATTTTTGATTTCTGTTTTCGCCATTCGATTCTACAGACTTTAATGTATAAATGCCCATAATTTTATTAATAACAAAAATTTATTGCCAGTTTGGCGTAAATATAAAAAAATCGTCAATATTTAAAATTATCATATCTCGAAAACTATTAAAGATTTTTGATTTCTGTTTTCGCTATTCGATTCTACAGCCTTTAAAGTATAAGTGGGCATAATTTTATTAATAACAAAAATTTATTGCCAATTTGGCGTAAATAATAAAAAATCGTCAATATTTAAAATTATCATATCTCGAAAACTAATAAATATTTTTGATTTCTGTTTTCGCCTTTCGATTCTACAGACTTTAAAATATAAATGAGCCTAATTTTATTATTAACAAAAATTTATTGCCAATTTGGCGTAAATAATAACACATCGTCAATATTTAAAATTATCATATCTCTAAAACTAATAAAGATTTTTGATTTCTGTTTTCGCCATTCGATTCTACAGACTTTAAAATATAAATGAGCCTAATTTTATTATTAACAAAAATTTATTGCCAATTTGGCGTAAATAATAACACATCGTCAATATTTAAAATTATCATATCTCTAAAACTAATAAAGATTTTTGATTTCTGTTTTCGCCATTCGATTCTACAGACTTTAAAGTATAAATGCCCATAATTTTATTAATAACAAAAATTTATTGCCAATTTGGCGTAAATAATAAAAAATCGTCAATATTTAAAATTATCATATCTCGAAAACTAATAAATATTTTTGATTTCTGTTTTCGCCTTTCGATTCTACAGACTTTAAAATATAAATGAGCCTAATTTTATTATTAACAAAAATTTATTGCCAATTTGGCGTAAATAATAACACATCGTCAATATTTAAAATTATCATATCTCTAAAACTAATAAAGATTTTTGATTTCTGTTTTCGCCATTCGATTCTACAGACTTTAAAATATAAATGAGCCTAATTTTATTATTAACAAAAATTTATTGCCAATTTGGCGTAAATAATAACACATCGTCAATATTTAAAATTATCATATCTCTAAAACTAATAAAGATTTTTGATTTCTGTTTTCGCCATTCGATTCTACAGACTTTAAAGTATAAATGCCCATAATTTTATTAATAACAAAAATTTATTGCCAATTTGGCGTAAATAATAAAAAATCGCCAATATTTAAAATTACCATATCTCGAAAATTAATAAAGATTTTTGATTTCTGTTTTCGCCATTTGATTCTACAGACTTTAAAATATAAATGATCATAATTTTATTAATAACAAAAATTTATTGCCAATTTGGCGTAAATAATAAAAAATCGTCAATATTTAAAATTATCGTATCTCGAAAAATAATAATGATTTTTGATTTCTGTTTTCGCCATTCGATTCTACAGACTTTAAAGTATAAATGAGCATAATTTTATTAATAACAAAAATTTATTGCCAATTTGGCGCGAATAATAAAAAATCGTCAATATTTAAAATTATCATATCTCGAAAACTAATAAAGATTTTTGATTTCTGATTTCGCCATTCGATTCTACAGGCTTTAAAGTATAAATGAGAATAATTTTATTAATAATAAAAATTAATTGCCAATTTGGCGTAAATAATAAAAAATCGCCAATATTTAAAATTATCATATCTCGAAAACTAATAAAGATTTTTGATTTCTGCTTTCGCCATTTGATTCTACAGACTTCAAAGTATATTCGAGCTTATTTTTATCTATAACAAAAATTTATTACTAATTTTAGTGGCGATTAGAACTAGATGAAATTATAGAAGTTGCCGCGTTAGATTCTGAATTATGGGTGGCTATGTTGGCTGAAACAATGAAAACTTTACCGACAACAGGATCGTTGAATACCGAAATTTCGGATTTGGATGAGGTTCGGCCAATTTTCACAGATTTAGTAAATGATTTGAGAAAATTAGTAAAAAAACAGTCTGAAAATGGTATGTTACCGATGGAATGTCATTATTTAAACAAAGCCGCTTTAGTATCAGTGGTAAGTTGAAAAAAAAATACAGGGAATATTAGGGATTTATTTTTATAACCATTCGGAATAGGTAGGTCAACAATCGACACCAACCAAGCATTTTAACCAAAAGAAAAAACCCAAATCAGCTATTTTAAGGCAAGAACTTTTACAAAAATCAAATGACGCGGCTTCGAATTTAAAAAAAGCTTCGGCCCCTGTTATACCTGTCAGGTCTAGAGGTATGCCCAGAAAAATGACAGATACGAGTAAGTTACTCCCTAGGGTAACCACCCATTGCGTGATTTTCCAATTTCGATATTTATAGCTCCTTTAAAGGGCATTCCGTCTCGCGTGCCATCTAGCGGTTTCCGATCCGGAAGTATTACCAGTCCGACTGTCGGTGGTCGGCCATTTCCTAAAACACCTGCCGGTAGGAAAGATGGCGGCATAAAACTTTTAGATATCGCCGACCAACCCTTAGGTTACGCAGCTATGAAAAAGAGAAAACGTTTACAGGGTAAGTCTTTTATAAGTTTTCATTTTTTTACAGCATTTTGTATAAAGGGTCATATCTCGAAAAATAATCTCTAATCGCTATTCGATTCTCTGGATTTTTAAGAATATTTATCCAAATTTTTATTGTTTTAAAATTTATATTACAGCTTTAACAGAAAAAAATGTAGTGGTCAACAAATATATTAACGTAAAAAATTGTATTTTCAAGAAATCGAGGACGCTAAAAAAGCCTCCGAGCAAACGGGCGCCATTCAAACCCCTCCACCCAATACTGGGTCGACACCCGATTACGCGGCTGGCTTAACCACAACACCCACTTACACCCAAACAACAACAATTACAACACGTAAGAGCATCCCCTATTCATTACTTACAACATGTTTACAAGATTTGTTTATAGCGACCACACCAACAATTTCAACCCCCCCTACTCCCATTTCCACTGTCCCCACTCCTGTAACTTTGACCACGCCTACCGTAAAACCCGTCCAATCACAGATAGTTTCCCCCGCCCCAAGTATACAGCTCAGCGAATCGCCGTTGCCTGTTCCCCCCACTACTGCGATTATGGGCGTGGCTACGGGGGTTACAACAGTACAAATTGCACCCCCTGTTACTGGCTTGGTTACTAGCTCTGTAACGCCTGTCGTTGTAACAAGGCCTATACAACAAATTACCCAAATAAGATTACAGGCACAGCCAGTTGGAAATTCGTTACAGAAGAAAGGTTTAGCGCTGACGGTAAGTTTAATACAGCATATCTCGAAAACTAATAGAAAAATCGACGCGTACTATGCGGCATTAGATTCGCCGTACTTTTCTTCATATATAAGCAAATTTTTGTTTTTCCAAAAAAATATATACAAGAAGTACAACAAAATATATAAAAAATGCCAACATTCTACATTTTTGTAATTATTGGCAGATATAAGTTTGAGACTTCACATCTCAAAAACTAATTGAGATATCGACGCGTACTATGCGGCATTCGATTCGCCGTACTTTTCTTCATACACAAGCAAATTTTTGTTTTTCCAAAAAAATATATACAAGAAGTACAACCAAAAATATAAAAAATGGTAACTTTCTACATTTTTGTAATTTTTGGCGGATATAAGTTTGAGACTTCATTTCTCAAAAACTAATTGAGATATCGACGTGTACTATGCGGCATTCGATTCGCCGTACTTTTCTTCATACACAAGCAAATTTTTGTTTTTCCAAAAAAATATATACATGAAGTACAACCAAAAATATAAAAAATGGTAACTTTCTACATTTTTGTAATTTTTGGCGGATATAAGTTTGAGACTTCATTTCTCAAAAACTAATTGAGATATCGACGTGTACTATGCGGCATTCGATTCGCCGTACTTTTCTTCATATATAACCAAATTTCTGTTTTTCTAAAAAAATATTTACAAGAAGTACAATTAAAAATATAAAAGATGGCAACATTCTAAAATTTGTAATTTTTTGGCGGATATAAGTTTGAGACTTCACATCTCAAAAACTAAATGAGATTTTGGCTTGATTTTTGCACCATTGGATTCCTCAAGCTTCCAACTATATTGGGTATATACCCAAAATATTTTGTCACCCCTTTTTGGGTGCATGAAGCCATACAACTTATCATAATCATATATCAAATTTTAAACTAAAATTCCTACTGATCTAAAAATTATTTTTTTGGAAGTTACATCCACTTTAGGGTGTCACATTACACCTTAAACCCAGTTTAGGGTTTCTACACTCAAAAATACTCACACCTGGATTTTTAGAGGGAACAAATGCTAGAGGCACAAGACATGTTCCGAACGGCTAATAAAGTCACTAGACCCGAAAAGGCCTTAATTTTAGGGTTCATGGCTGGTTCGAGGGATAATCCGTGCCCACATTTGGGTAATATTGTGACCATAAAGTTATCGGAAGACCAAGAAAATGTATTGCAAGCAGACGACACGTATTTGACAATGATGGTAGAAACTCATTTTCAAATGAATTATAATAATGGAGAATGGAAAAGAATAAAAAAATTTAGGACTATAGAAAACCCAGAACAGAGTTCGGCAGCTTAGTTTTTTTTTAATTGTGGTTGGTTCATATATATTGAGAATTTAGTACAAGTTTAGCTGGCCATATCTCAAAAACTATAAGAGATAATAAAGTTTGAATTCCATTATTCGATTCTACGGACTTTGAAGTATATATAACCAAATTTTTGTTATTACAAAATAAATGTTAAAAATTTGACAGCTGAAATTATAAAATCTGTCAAATAATTTATCGTATTGTTCTGATATTTTTTGTACATTTTTCGATACATTAAAATTGAATCAACCACTTTTCTGTTAAAATATGCTTTACTACATGTATATATAATTTAAAATTTAGTTATGATATTTATTTGGAAAGTGATTTTTTTGAATTTTGTATTTTTGTATTATATCGGAAAGGAATTGTTAATAAAGTGATATTTTTGTTGTAATTTATGTTTTGCACCCTTACATCCTATTTACACCCAGAATAAGGTTGGATGGTACACCATGGATGACCAGGAAAAAAATTGTTTTGAGTCGATGTCTACAATAATTTTGGGTAAGTACAATATTATTTAATTATTTATTTAATAGTTTATGGCGTTTAGTAATTACACCCATTTCAAGGTATGAAAAATAAATATTGTTTATAATATTGATATTGGCACCTACCTTTTATTGTAGAACATAGGTGTGGCACGAAAATCTGTAAATAAAATAATAAATTAATATTATGAATATGTATAATATAATACTACAAATATTAAATAATAATAAATACACAAATATATCTATAAAATTGCACTTATATACATAGGTATACAAAATGATATTTTTGAGGCCATAGTTCATATATACACTGACATTTTTGAGGCCAAACACTTGTAGTTCATATAAAATAATTCAAAATTACATGACAATTTTAATATGTTTTCCGACATGTATAACGTAGGCTATGACCCGAATTAAGGTGATGTGATGTTCGGCTCTCTTCGAGTTTACCCGAATGAGCGTAAGGCGTGGGGTCAGCCATGCCATGTTTATAGAAAAATGTGTGCTACGTATATCGTCGTTTCGTGGCCCTAAGGCCTAGGGGACCCTTCGATGTACTGATAAACTAATGAAACTGTAATTTTTTTTTAAAAAAACTTATTATATTCGGCTTTTAAAAAGATTTTTGGTTACATCTAAGGAAAGGTTGATTACAACAAAGAAAATTTGATTACAGGTTAGGTTTAGGTAAAGGTTAAGTGCAGACTAGGTGTAAGTGCACGTTAGGTGTTGGTGCAGATTAATTGTTGGTGCATGTGGAGGTGTAAGTGCAGGTGCCGATTAGATGCAGCTTAGGTGCAGTTGTAAATGTGTTGGTGCAGTTTAAGTGCAAGTGCAAATTAGGTGCATGTTACATGTAGGTTAGGTGTAAGTGCAGGTTAGAAGCATGTAGGAGTTGATGCAGGTGTAGCTTAGGTGTAAGTCCTGGTCAGGTGTAAGTGCAGGTTAGGTGTAGGTGCAGGTTAGATGTAGATGCAGTTTAGGTGTAAGTGCAGGTCCAGGTTAGATGTAAGTGCAGGTAAGGTGTTGGTGTAAGTGCAGGATAGGTGTAGGCGCAGGTCAGGTGTAGATATAAGTGGAGGTTAGGTGTTGGTGCAGATGTAAGAATAAGTGCTAATGCAGGTTAGGTGTAGGTACTGTTGTAAGGTAGGTGTAAGTGCAGGTTAGGTGTAGGTGCAGGTTATGTGTAGGTGCAGTTTAGGTGTAAGTGCAAATTTGGTGCAGGTTAGGTATAGGTGCAGATTAGGTGTTGGTGTAGGTGTAAGTGCAGGTGCAGGTTAGATGCAGCTTAGGTATTGGTGCAGGTGTAAGTGTAGGTGCAGTTTAGGTGTAAGTGCAAATTAGGTACACGTTAGATGTAGATGCAGTTTAGGAGTAGGTGCAGGTTAGGTGTAAGTGCAGATTAGGTGCTGGTGCAGGTTAGGTGTAAGTGCACGTGCAGATTAGATGCAGCTTAGGTGTTGGTGCAGGTGTAAGTTAGGTGTAGGTACAGGTCAGGTGTAGGTGCAGTTTAGGAATAGGTGTAAGTACAGGTTAGGTGTAGGTGCAGATTAGGTGCTGGTGCAGGTTAGGTGTAAGTGCAGGTGCAGGTTAGATGCAGCTTAGGTGTTGGTGCAGGTGTAAGTTAGGTGTAGGTACAGGTCAGGTGTAGGTGCAGTTTAGGAGTAGGTGCAGGTTAGGTATAAGTGCAGGTGAGATGTAGATGCAGTTTAGGTGTAAGTGCAGGTACGGTGTTGGTACAGGTGTAAGTGCAAATGCAGGTTAGGTGTAGGTACTGTTGTAGGTTAGGTGCAGGGTAGGTGTAAGTGCTGGTTAGGTGTAGGTGCAGATTAGGTGTAAGTGCAGGTTAGGTGTAAGTGCAAATGCAGGTGTATGTTAGGTGTAGGTACAGGTTATATGTAAGTGCAAGTTAGGTGTAAGTGCAGGTTAGGTGCAGGTGTATGTTAAGTGTACGTGCAGGTTGTGTAAATGTAGGTGCAGGTTAGGTGTAAGTGCAGATTAGGTGTAAGTGCAGGTTATATGTAAGTGCAGGTCTAGGTTTGTAGAAATAAAAATCAAGTAAAAATAAATCACCAGGATCGAAATTTGTATGCAACTAGACAGGTAAATATCTTTGATCAATCTTGGAATTAATTGCCATCCCTCGCTTCTCTCGTGTGGCAAATACGTCTTTGATTAGCAAATCTTATTTACCTCTCTTGTACCATAATTATTTATTAAATAATACATATGTATAAATAA
>OY720466.1:25045788-25103288 GCA_963082715.1 Harpalus rubripes | reverse complement strand
TTTCTACTAAATACTCCCAAATTCTAGAAAAATATTATACTTAGCTAAATTATACTCATATATATATATATATATATATATATATATACGAAGGCAACGCCAAAAATTGTCGGCCTGGTATAGATCCAAGTATTACAGCGTCAATATGTTGATAAAACATCAGTTCAAGTTTTAATAGTCTGGGAAAAAAAAATGAATTTTAAGTCAATTATTTTTCTAATAACTGTCACTCGTTTATCACAATGTCTGAAGTCACGAAAATTGAGTATCGATCTATTATCAAATTCTTTACCTGAGAAGGCTTTTCTCCTCAATGTATCAAAGATGGGCTGAATGGAGTTTATGGCAAAAATTCACCGTCTTGTTCTGTGGTAAAAGATTGGTCGAAACGGTTTCGATTTGGGCAGGAATCCTTGGAAGATGACGTCAGAACAGAAAGGCGGACGTGGTGTCGGACAATAATATTGCCCTTATTGAAAACCTAGTATAAGGCGACCGACGCTTGAAGGTGAAAGAAATATCTCAAATGACGCGGCTTTCTGATACAAGCATTCGTCGAATCATCCACGATCATTTAGGCATAAATAAAGTTAGTGCAAGGTCCCCAAACATCACGTCGTGTTGAATGTGCTCAAAACTTTTTGAAGCTATGTGGTGTGAACCCAACGGAGGTTTTGAAGACAATTCACTGTCTTATTCTGTGGTAAAAGATTGGTCGAAACGGTTTTGATTTGGGCAGGAATCCTTGGAAGATGACGTCAGAACAGGAAGGCGGACGTGGTGACGGACGACAATATTGCCCTTATTGAAAACCTAGTATTAGGCGACCGACGCTTGAAGGTGAAAGAAATATCCCAAATGACGGGGCTTTCTGATACAAGCATTCGTCGAATCAACCGCGATCATTTAGGCATGAATAAAGTTAGTGCAAAGTCCCCAAACATCACGTCGTGTTGAATGTGCTCAAATTTTTTGAAGCTATGTGATGTAAACCCAACGGAGGTTTTGAAGACAATTCACTATCTTATTCTGTGGTAAAAGATTGGTGGAAACGGTTTCGATTTGGGCAGGAATCCTTGGAAGATGACGTCAGAACAGGAAGGCGGACGTGGTGACGGACGATAATATTGCCCTTATTGAAAACCTAGTATTAGGCGACCGACGCTTGAAGGTGAAAGAAATATCTCAAATAACGGGGCTTTCTGATAAGCATTCGTCGAATCATCCACGATCATTTAGGCATGAATAAAGTTAGTGCAAAGTCCCCAAACATCACGTCGTGTTGAATGTGCTCAAAACTTTTTGAAGCTATGTGATGTAAACCCAACGGAGGTTTTGAAGACAATTCACTGTCTTATTCTGTGGTAAAAGATTGATCGAAACGGTTTTGATTTGGGCAGGAATCCTTGGAAGATGACGTCAGAACAGGAAGGCGGACGTGGTGACGGACGACAATATTGCCCTTATTGAAAACCTAGTATTAGACGACCGACGCTTGAAGGTGAAAGAAATATCTCAGATGACGGGGCTTTCTGATACAAGCATTCGTCGAATCATCCACGATCATTTAGGCATGAATAAAGTTAGTGCAAGGTCCCCAAATATCACGTCGTGTTGAATGTGCTCAAAACTTTTTGAAGCTATGTGATGTAAACCCAACGGAGGTTTTGAAGACAATTCACTGTCTTATTCTGTGGTAAAATATTGGTGGAAACGGATTCGATTTGGGCAGGAATCCTTAGAAGATGACATCAGAACAGGAAAGCGGACGTGGTGACGGACGACAATATTGCCCTTATTGAAAACCTAGTATTAGGCGACCGACGTGAAGGTGAAAGAAATATCTCAAATGACGGGGCTTTCTGATACACGCATTCGTCGAATCATCCACGATCATTTAGGCATGAATAAAGTTAGTGCAAGGTCCCCAAACATCACGTCGTGTTGAATGTGCTCAAAACTTTTTGAAGCTATGTGGTGTAAACCCAACGGAGGTTTTGAAGACAATTCACTGTCTTATTCTGTGGTAAAAGATTGGTCGAAACGGATTTGATTTGGGCAGGAATCCTTGGAAGATGACGTCAGAACAGGAAGGCGGACGTGGTGACGGACGATAATATTGCCCTTATTGAAAACCTAGTATTAGACGACCAATGCTTGAAGAAAGAAATATCTCAAATGACGGGGCTTTCTGATACAAGCATTCGTCGAATCATCCACGATCATTTAGGCATGAATAAAGTTAGTGCAAGGTCCCCAAACATCACGTCGTGTTGAATGTGCTCAAAACTTTTTGAAGCTATGTGATATAACCCCAACGGAGGTTTTGAAGACAATTCACTGTCTTATTCTGTGGTAAAAGATTGGTCGAAACGCTTTGATTTGGGCAGGAATCCTTGAAAGATGACGTCAGAACAGGAACGCGGACGTGGTGTCGGACGACCATATTGCCCTTATTGAAAACCTAGTATTAGACGACCGACGCTTGAAGGTGAAAGAAATATCTCAAATGACGGGGCTTTGTGATACAAGCATTCGTCGAATCATCCACGATCATTTAGGCATGAATAAAGTTAGTGCAAGGTCCCCAAACATCTCTCAGCAGTTCAGCGCCAACGTTGTGTTGAATGTGCTCAAAACTTTTTGAAGCTATGTGATGTAAACCCAACAGAGGTGTTGAAGACAATTGTCACAGGAAATGAAACTATGGTTCTTTACTATGATCCTTTATCCAAAAGGGAGTCGATGGAATGGAGGCGAAAAGGAGAAACACCGCCAAAAAAGTTCAAGGTCTGCCAGTCGACAAAAAATTTGATAGCTACGATCTTTTGAGATTGTGTTTAAAGAACGTAACACGACAGTCAATGAGGCATATTATGCAGCACTTCTGCATAAATTGCGACAAAATATTCAAGAAATAAGACGTGGTAAACTAAACAGAGGCGTACGTTTGCTGCATGACAATGCAGCCGTGCACACTGCTGCAATCGCGCAAGCTGCGATTCGTGACTCCAGTTTTGAAAAAATTTATCATTCTCCTTATAATCCAGATAAGGCCCCCAGAGATTACTATCAGTTTGGAAATTTGAAAAAGGACCTTCGAGGGTGCCATTTCAGTGACGACGAAGCAGTGAAGGCTGCAGTTTGGTCACATTTTGAAGACAAACCAAAGGAATATTTTTTAGGGGTATTGAATTGTTACTGAAACGTTGTAATAAGTGTATTGATGTCAGGGGGGATTATATTGAAAAATAAAATTTAATTGTAAATCTACAGCGTTTTTTTATAGTCAGGCCGGAAATTTTTGGGGCTCCCTTCGTGTATATATATATATATATATATATATATATATATATATATATATATATATATATATATATATATATATATATATATATATATATATATACCGTGTGTCCCAAGCAAACCTTGACATAGGCGTTTAACATGGGAAAACTGATTTTTGTGAATAAAAAGTGTTCGGCATAAAATTAAGCTATGATATTTAACATGATAATAGTACATTACCTCGTGTACCTTATTTAATATTAATTACATTATTGTCATTGCGTAAATCAGAGAAAATTATAAATATCTGTCAATAAATATTTGTTCCAATATTTTATTACGTAATATCAAAATAATTGCAATTGTCATTGTATGTCAATGGTTAGCATAGCTGACTGTGGACTGAGATGACGTTTAGAGGTTGGGGTTCGAATCTCCGTCAAGCCAGTATTTTTACTATTTTTATTTATGAATTAATTGCGAATTATATTAAAGATATTATGTATTATATTAATATGGATGAATTAGTTAAATAATTACAAATAAGTTTCTATCATAATATAATACTAATCTCAATGGAAGTAGTAATTATCAGTATGACACAAAAGCATAAGAATTTAAACTATAACACCTACTTTTACAGTAAATCACAAAACATACACATATTCATTTTATCTCAGTCATGTTTTATTAAGATTAAAAGAAAATATAATGCATTTTTATTATATCAATGTTTTGATTATTGTAATCAATTTTTGTCATTGTTTAAAACCAATTATTTTATATTATGTACTTGGTTATAACAATGAATTGATTACAATAATCAAAACATTGATATCCATATTAGTATAATACATAATATCTTTAATATAAATCGCAATTAATTCATAAATAAATAAAAATAATAAAAAGCTGTCTTGACGGAGATTCGAACTACTAAACGTCATCTCATTCCACAGTCAGCTATGCTAACCATTAACCTACAATGACAATTGCAAATGTTTTGATATTACGTGATAAAATATTGAAACAAATATTTATTGACAGATATTTATAATTTTCTCTGATTTACGCAATGATAATAATGTAATTAATATTAAATAAGGTACACGAGGTAATGTTCTATTATCATGTTAAATAGCATGGCTTAATTTTATGCCGGACACTTTTTATTCACAAAAAAATCAGTTTTCCCATGTTAAACGCCTATGTCAAGGTTTGCTTGGGACACACGGTATATATTATAATATATTATATTATATATACTTTTCTCGCAAAACTGGGTCGAGTCCTACGGTTGGCTCATCCATAATGACCAATTCTGGGTCGTGGACCAAAGCAGCAGCAAAACTAACACGTCTTTGCTGGCCCCCTGAACAATCGCCGACTCTTCTGTCATCTGGCGGCAACTCCAGTAAGGTTCTTAATTCTTTGTACCTTTTATTTAATTGAAACTCTGACATTCCTACCAGTTTACCAAAATAGTTTATTACTCCTTTGATTGTGAATTCGGCAACTAACGCTATTTCCTAAAGAATGGTTAGGATTAAATATTACATTGATTAAAAAATTCGAAGTAGCGTCAAAAAGTATTCGAAATCGTTTTATTTGGTTGGTAGCACCCAGGCCCGGATTACCCATAAGGCCAACCTAGGCCATGGCCTAGGGCGCAGGCACGAAGCGGCCGCACATCGAGTAGTTGGATAAATGAGAAAACGGAAAGAGAGAAGTGCCTACAGTTATAACTGTGCCAAATCTCAAGAGCTTTTGCGCAGAAACTCTATCTTTCTCTTTCTCTCTCCCCTGTTGCCTGACCTTTTTCTAGCTCTCTCTCTTCTTGATCTGCGCATTTCATAGCTCATGACATTTGGCACCACCTCTACTAGACGACGTAAACAGTCACATTTGCTTTAGTTATACAAAATCAGTATAGTAGAGTGATTTGTAAATCCTGTTGAGCTATGACAGTCGAAGATTTTAAATAATTCTAATATTTATATACTGGGTGTCTACTTATGAATCTTAGCAAATACAATGGTAAAATTTTCATGACTGTAATACTGTAAAACTGTTCAGAATTAAAAACTGCATCTAATAAGTCCAAAATTATTGTTTACATGCGTTTCATTTGAGATAGAGAAGCAAAATAAAAGTGGTAATCTTTAGCTAGTTATAAAAAGATGGTAAATGTAGTTTTGATGACTGATAATAGTAGGTATATTGAAAACAAATTTCATAAAGCAATCTGTTAACCAACGAGTCTAATTTTGGAAAACGAGCCGCTTCGCGGTGAGTTTTATAAAGGACGAGTGAGATCACAGTTCTTATGAAAGATGCTTTTATATAATTTTTTCTATTGGGGTAATTTTATAATTCTATTAGATTTTTAATAAATGCGATTTGTAAAATCAGTTACGTTGGTAGCACTTCCCTCTAACAAATTGAACTTCAGGGATGAAAATTCTTTGTTGACTGTCAGCAATTTGATGTTGTCATTTATGTATCAGTTTTAAAAGTAGTCATACCACCTCTAGAAAACGAAAAGCTCCAAAAACAGTACGTTCATAGATCTTCTTAACATGTTTTCGGTGCGTTTATAGACTCATAAAGGCACCGATATAGAACAAGAATTTAATGAAATCAAGCATTATTAAAACTCGGTATATATTGAGAGGGAGAGGGGGGTGCAGTCATGAATTTTGCCCTAGGGCGTAAAGAAATGCTAATCCGGACCTGGTAGCAACCACTAGCAAAAACTACCAGGCACTCCTTTTAGTTAATCCGTTTTAACTATAGAGTGGTGGGAAGATAGGTGCAGTTTAATCCTGTTTGATTGAATAATATTGGGAAATTAATGTACAAAAATTTTCAACATTTTGACACTACCTTGTATAGGGTACAACAGACCCCAAGCCCTAAATTGGTCTCACCTGCGGCATATACCCAATTCTGGGTCCTGGTACACCACTTCCGGCTGTACCAGGAGTACCACCTAAAACCCAAATTTCCCCAGAATTGAATTTACGTCTGCCTACTATACAACTCAATAAAGTTGTTTTTCCGCATCCACTTGCGCCCAGAAGACCATAACTACAAATGTACATAAATAATACTTATTGCGCGTGAACACAAACACTAAATATTCGAACAATGGAGTTGTAGAAAATGTAAAACAACTTACATAGTACTTTTTTGTACTGTCATGTTCATGCCGTCCAAAACTTGTTTATGTTTAGGACCGGATTTAGGGCCATAATATTTAAAAGCATTCCTAATACATACAGCACTATCAGCTGAAGACATTGTCTGTAACACAAATAATTCTAAATACAGACCATGAATTTTTGTGGTAGATGCAGAAAATGGGCTGTAATTCCGAAAATAATTAAAGTACGGATCTGGGGTTTGAAAATTTGGAATCTACAGAAAATTTTACATAGGACATATTTATTTTTAAATAAAAAAATCTGATGTGGCCAGCACATTACCTTCCGTCAGTTCTGTGTATTTTGTACAAATTCCATACAGAAAGTTTCATGTACCTAAGAGATTCTATATTTCCAGTAAAATTATAACATAAACATGTCAATTGCACTTGACACTGACATCTGTCAATCAGCATTTTTTTAATATAGTAGCGGTTTCCATGGTTATAGCATAGCTAGCTGCTTTATGAAATTTAATTTCTTTATAATTTTTACCTCCGTCACCTTTAGGTAAGGAAGGTATAGTCTTTGGTCAAAAAATTCGGTGGATAAATAAGCATGTTTTAGGGTCCCTAGAATACGATTTTACTATTTTTACTATGTGTGTGTGTGTGACAAAATTTTGTAATGCGATAACTCTAATACTACAATTTCGTATTCCTCTTCATTACATCCATGTGAAGAGCTGATTAGATTTTGGTCATAATTGGTCAACCGGAAGTAACCTCATTTGAAGATTTTAACAGTTTTCTTGAAAAAACGATGTTAAATATTATTTTTTCACATTTAATGTTATTATAAATATTAATGAATATTTTATTCTCTATCTATACGAATTGAATGCATTTTATACTTCATATTAAATAGATATAGAGTTAAAAAATTATAAAGAAATTAAATATATATATATATATATATATATATATATATATATATATATATATATATTAGCCAGCTATGCTATAACTCTGGAAACAGCTGCTGTATTAAGAAAATTTGCGTTATAATTTTACTGGAAATATATGATCTTTTTCTAGAAACTCTCTGTATGGAATTTGTATAAAATACATACAACTGCCTTAAGGTAATGTACAAGAAATAGAATCTTTTGCAAGGAATTTTCTATATGACATTTATACAAAATACATAGAACTGACGGCCACATCAGATTTTTTTTAACTCTATATCCATTGAATATGAAGTATAAAATGTAATCAAATCATATATAAATGATATTTAACAGACTTTTTTCAAGAAAAACTGTCAAAATCTTAAAATGAGGGTACTTCCGGTTGACCAATTATAATCAAAATCTAATCATCTCTTCACATGGATGCAAAGAAAAGGTACACACACACACACACACACACACACACACACACACACACACACACCGCACACACACCCACACGCACTTTTTTATATATATATATATATATATATATATATATATATATATATATATATATATATATATATATATATATATATATATACACTCAGGGACTCTAAAACGCGCTTATTCATCAATAACTCACCACCGAATTTTTGACCAACGACACTACCTTCCTTACTTAAAGGTGACAGAAGATAAAATCTCTAAAGTTCATGTTCTTTTATGCACATAATATGTATTATGTAATTAATTATATTATTTGATAATTTCACACATATGTGTTAAATTAAATATTGACACAGAGTTTTCTTCAAAATAATTTGTGTATCTTACTAATCAAATATTTAAACAATATATTTCAAAATGATTTTTGAAATTTTAACGATACAATAATTGAAATATCTTTTCGGACCATTTTGGGTTAAAAGGGCTGTAACTCCGAAACAAAAATATATATTTCAAATTTGAAAAAAGATTTGAATTCAGGATACTTTAGATAATAAATGATCCAATTTTCAATTGTTTTGAACAATTGGTCCAAAAGTTATTAAACTTCAAAATTTTGATTCTTGACACGAATTTTTGTGAAATAATTCAAAACAATAGGAATTTAGTCGTTTATTAAACTGTATATACAATAAAAAAGATTGAGTTAACAAATAAAATTACTATTATTATTACATCTTCAAGAAAAAAGAAAATTACGTTTCTTATTTTATAGCATGAGAAGAACAAATAATGTAAATTTTTTATCTCTAATTTTATTTTAATGACAATGATACTCGAAATAAAAAATGTATTATTTTATGAGAGTACATAAAATTTATCAATAATTCAGTGTACGTCCAAGAATTTTACAAGCTATAAAAGGCTAAATTATTCATTTATACATATTCAAATATTATTTAGACTACCTATTCTATTAATTATTGTACAGTATTTCTACTTGTATTAGGACCACATCGTTTGTGACCTCCAAAATATTGTACCATGTAAAAATATATTAGATTAAAAAACTACTCATTTTTTGGAGTTTAATAACTTTTGGACCGATTATCATTTAAAATATTTATTTACTCCCCGCTACATTTGGTACGGGCGGTATAGAGATCGTGCTAAAAATCGCATATCGAGATTTTGGTAAATGACCACATGTATGTATGTTTTAAATCTTGTTTTTTACCCATTATATTTTAGTGTAAATCAGATAACCGGAACTTGAAGCTCAAAATATATATTTTATGGATAAATTTATAAAATTATCTATAATTTAAAACCGGGAGCTTTAAACACTTCTTAGTTATTCAGTTCAGATCTCATATTTGTAACTGACAGATAAATGTCACTGTCAAAAATTATTTCAAATTAATAATAGTAACTTTTTAAAAAGTTTCCAGCATAAGTATATATGTAAATGGCGGGAGGTATTGTGTTAGCCACAGCAGATTTTTTATTTTAGAGCTATAGCTCTTTGAATTCAAAATGGTCAAAAAACGATATTTCATTTTTATTATAATTTGATATATTAAAAATTAATGGATATTTTTTAAATTTTATTTATTAACAGGCATCACTTCATTCCTCAAAGCTGATGTGGGGAGTGCACCACAGGATTAGACAATTAATTGGGCGACACTATTGAAATTTAAGTTAACAAATATATTTAAATGTTACAAAAAAATGGCACACTTTTTTTATTAATCTAAAAAAACTGTACCTGAATACAATAATTTAATATTTATTTTAATACAATAATTTAATATTTATTTAATTTAAATATATTTTTTATTATTAAAAATACTTACAATTATTAAAAAACGTTAATCCTTGCACAAAAAAATATTAAATACACAATTAATTCATTCTTGAATCAAGTACTCTGAGAAATAAACAGCAGACAGTCTAAAATATAAACTATATACTCATTTGTTTTTGAAAGTAGTGGGGGACAACTTTCAAGGCTAGCTTGATCAAAGTTTTCAATAAAATGCATATTTTATGTACTTTTTCTTTTACAAATTTTGATCTTAATGTTGTATACATGTTTTTTATTTCAAATATGTGTATTTTTTTCAATTGAACTTTAAACAATTGAAAATCGCAGTTAAATATCTTTAATTTATTATATCCTGATAGCGATTTTACTGTTTACATAAAAATTTAATCGTAAAGCAACGCGCTTTTGCCGTGGAAGCCTACAGTACTTAGTTACATATACAAATCGGTTACGCTGTTGGCAAAAAAAACATTAGGGAAACAGGATTTGTTGTCACGAATTTTAAGCGTGAACATTAATGCAGGTTTTCCTTAGCCCGCGTGTTCGCCAGATTTAACACTACGTCTTTTTCTGTGGGGTAATTTCAAAGCCTAAGAATATGCAAACCCTAAAGGAGAATGCGCATAGAAATCCGCCAAGAAATAATCGAAACAACTTGCAACAGAGTTTGTATAATGACGTACACCACTTGATCGGTATTATTTCCAAAACCACTTGCAATAAAATTTCCCATGTTAAATTCAGGATGTGAAAATATATTTTTATTATCTCGAATAATTGTTTTTTAATTACCTTCCGTCACCTTTAGGTAAGGAAGGTATTGTCTTTGGTCAAAAAATTCGGAGGTGAGTTTTTGATGAATAAGCACGTTTTAGGGTCCCTAAAATACGATTTTACTATTTTTACGATGATGTCTGTATGTGTGTGTGTGTGTGTGTGTGTGTGTGTGTGTGTGTGTGTGTGTGTGTGTGTGTGTGTGTGTGTGTGTGTGTGTGTGTGTGTGTGTGTGTGTGTGTGTGTGTGTATGTGTGTGTGTGTGTGTGTGTGTGTATGTGTGTGTGTGTGTGTGTGTGTGTGTGTATGTATGTATGTATGTATGTATGTATGTGTGTCTGTGTGTGTGTAACAAAATTTTCGTCTACGATAACTTCCATACTACAATTCTAAAAATTATAATTCTTTCGTATTTCTCTTGGTTACATCCATGTGAAGAGCTGATTAGATTTTGGTTAGAATTGGACAACCGGAAGTACCCTTATTTGAAGATTTTAACAGTTTTTCTTGAAATAACCATGTTAAATATCATTTTTTCACATTTAATGTTATTATAAATATTAAAGAATATTTTATTCTCTATATGATTTGACTGCATTTTATACTTAATATTAAATGGATATAGAGATAAAAAATTATAAAGAAATTAAATTTCATAAAGTAGCCATAGCTATGGAAACAGCTACTATATTAAGAAAATTTTGATTGAAAGATGTCAGTGTCAAGTGAAATTGACATAGTGTGTTTGTCTTATAATTTTCCTGGAAATATAGGATCTTTTGCTATAAATTTTCTGTATGGAATTTGCATAAAATACATGCAACTGCCGGAAGGTAAAGTACAAGAAATATAATCTTTAGCAAGGAACTTTCTGTATGAAATTTGTACAAAATACATAGAACTGACGGAAGGTAATGTGCTGGCCACATCAGATTTATTACCTTCAAATTAGGGAGTATGTTTGGTCAGATTTGACAGTTTTAAAATACTAAAAAAATATAAAACATTTGTTTCATTCTTAGTAAAGTATATCATGTGTCATGACTTTCCACAATATTTTATAACGTTTTTTTATTGTCTGAATAATTATATATTCATTTGTTTTACAACAATAAATAATTTATTTATATGTATATATTTTTCAGTTACATGCTTCAAATGTATTATTACAACGACTATATGTTTTACAATGTAACTGATAACGAAGAATTGATTTGATATAAAAACAAGAGAAATATATTAATGCCCTTGCTTCTAGAAAGGCGTACAGAGTTGTACTCGAAAAAATTTATGCACCTTTCATTCTGTTACGTGATCATATATGGCTTTCAAAAAATCTACAAACTTTAAAAATAATTTATTATTGTCTCAAAATCCAAAAATCTAAAAAACACCAAAATTATCAAATTTCGGCTCAAAAAAAATAATTGAGATTTTGATACATATTTACTCTCTTCAACATGTACATTCCAAATTTTGAAACCGCAGGTCGATATCTCTTTTCGTTTCCGAGATATTCGTCCTCAAAATTTTGCTCAAAAACGCCCATTTTTGGGCTATATCCCTAAAATGGTCATTTATACACTTCTGGCGATATCACCATTAGATTCTACGGACAAAACTACATAAGCATACAAATTTTCATAATTTTTGAACAACTATTACAAGCTGCAGAAGGAAAAGTCTGAAAATGGCCAAAAATCGCAAAAAATCTAAGGTGTACCCCTTGGGATTTTTTCAGTTTTTGACGATTTTAAAGAATGTTTAATAATGAATGTATCCGTTGGAATATTTTGATGAAAATTGGTATACTTATGGTTTTTGGTACGAGGAATTTAATGGTGAGGTCGTTGAAGGTGTAGCACACACCCATTTTTGGGTATGAGGGTGGAGTGGTTTAAAAAAGGGTCGAAATTTTGAAAAAATAAAAAAATCTGAAAATTTGTATTTAAGCAGTTTGAAGAGTGTAGATTTAAGATTTTGAAACCGCAGGTCGATATCTCTTTTCGTTTCCGAGATATTCGTCCTCTAAACTTTGCTCAATAGTGCCCATTTTCGGGCCATATCTCAAAATTGATCATTTATACACCCCTGGCGATATCACCATTAGATTCTACGGACAAAACTACATAAGCACACCAATTTTTATAATTTTTGAACAACTATTACAATCTCCAGAAGGAAAAGTCTGAAAATGGCCAAAAATCGCAAAAAATCTAAGGTGTACCCCTTGGGATTTTTTCAGTTTTTGGCGATTTTAAAGAATGTTTAATAATAAATGTATCCGTTGGAATATTTTGATGAAAATTGGTATACTTATGGTTTTTGATACGAGGAATTTACTGGTGAGGCCGTTGAAGGTGCACCACACACCCATTTTTGGGTATGAGGGTGGAGTGGTTTAAAAAAGGATCGAAATTTTGAAAAAATTAAAAAATCTGAAAATTTGTATTTAAGTAGATTGAAGAGTGTAGATTTAAGATTTTGAAACCGCAGGTCGATATCTCTTTTCGTTTCCGAGATATTTGTCCTCTAAACTTTGCTCAATAGTGCCCATTTTTGGGCTATATCCCTAAAATGGTCATTTATACAACCTTGGCGATATCACCATTAGATTCTACGGACAAAACTACATAAGCATACAAATTTTCATAATTTTTGAACAACTATTACAATCTCCAGAAGGAAAAGTCTGAAAATGGCCAAAAATCGCAAAAAATCTAAGGTGTACCCCTTGGGATTTTTTCAGTTTTTGACGATTTTAAAGAATGTTTAATAATAAATGTATCCGTTGGAATATTTTGATGAAAATTGGTATACTTATGGTTTTTGGTACGAGGAATTTAATGGTGAGGTCGTTGAAGGTGTATCACACACCCATTTTTGGGTATGAGGGTGGAGTGGTTTAAAAAAAGGTCGAAATTTTGAAAAAATAAAAAAATCTGAAAATCTGTATCTAAGTAGTTTGACGAGTGTAGATTTAAGATTTTGAAACCGCAGGTCGATATCTCTTTTCTTTTTCGAGATATTTGCGTTCAAAAATTATACGGGGGGTACGACATTTTTAGCAAATGCACATATTGCTTATAGGACATGATTTAATCAGTGCAAAATTTGTGATTGAATTGTGTGAAAATTGTAATTGTACAACTTCCGGTATAACCGGAAGTGACATCAAATTTGTAAATTTAAATACAACATATACTATTTTTTTATAAAGGTGGATTGAATTTTTTATTCTTTTTCTCAACATATCAAATTTATTAGTATTAACGTTATTTTTGTTAACCATAATTACATTTTCGGGGAGTATCGATAGAAAATATGTATTGACTTCAAAAAAAATATTTGTTTATATATTTATTTAAAACGTTACGAAAAAAAATCATACGACAAAAGTTGTAAGAGAATCTAAAGTTATTTACAGTTAATTTTAAAACTTTTATAATTATTAAATTTTTACAAAATTCTAAAACAATGTAACAAAGTAGAAAAATTGATAAACAATCATAATTGTAGGCAGGAAAACTAATTATATGTATGCACTTGTTATTGAATTAATTAACAAAAAAACTATCGCAAAAAAAGTGAAGGTGCATGCAGTTGCATTTGTTTTGACCTTAGTATAGAAATTGACCTTCAATGCACCATTTTCAGGGCCGGATTATAAAATTTTCACCAAATTCCTACTCGCCTAATTATTTTAAGCAAAAACGCGTCAAATAAAAGTTTTAGAACATAAAATTCTGCATCTAATTCAATAAACAGAATTACATTTACATGTTTTGTAACGACAATAATTAAATATGAAAATGTTGTAAATTACATTGAAAATATCGACAGCCATGGAATTGAACAAAAAATAAATAAATGCTTGACGTTTTATCTGTCACAACGTAAGTTAACTTATTTGACGTTTCTGGCAATATGATTTGAAAAAATATCATTAATTATAGCAATAATAGAAATATAAAATTAATAAATAAAGTTAAGAAAACAGTTTTGTTTAAATAATATGAATATATCAAAAATTCAACATGCGTAACAAAATTATGTATGATGCTGTTATGTACTCTCAACTCATTTCTAATACATTTACTTTAGTACTACAGAAGGGGTCTTCACTTATTCCTAACACTCTTTAGAGTAACGCATGTTCTGCTCGTCCTATATTCTGATTACGCGGCTCACGTGTATAGTTTGAAGACACATAGCAGTCGTCTCAAATTTTGTCACGAATTTAGCTCTTCATTCGTATAAATATTCATTTTTAATCATTTCAGACAATAAAACTAGAGACAAATTCAAATTGTCAGAAACGTCAAATAAGTTAACTTACGTTGTGACAGATAAAACGTCAAGCATTTATTTATTTTTTGTTCAATTCCATAGCTGTCGATATTTTCAACGTAATTTTCGACATTTTCATATTTAATTTCTGTCGTTATAAAGCATGTAAAGGTAATTCTGTTTATTGTTTTGGATGTAGAATTTTATACTTTAAAACTTTTATTTGACACATTTTTGCTTAAAATAATTAGGCGAGCAGGAAATTGCAAAAAACTGATTTCCCATTTTAATCTATGTACATCTATAAAATACACACATATATATATATATATATATATATATATATATATATATATATATATATATATATATTGTATTATTGAACATTTAAATATGTATTGTAACACCTACCTGTCAATTTGACACTGTTGTCAAAGGGTGTCAAAATAGCACTAGGTAATTATTGTATCACAGCACTTATGTCACAAAATTTATTGTTACACTTTTTTATACAATTGTTTCAATAATAAAAATATATAATTGCTTACCTTGATTCAGATCCTGAAGATATCTGTAACAAAAAACAAAAAATCAGTCAAAAACAAATAAAAAATGTCAAAATTTTAAAAAAAGTTTTAAACAAACCCTAGCTCAAATTAAAAAATAAACAAATTTTCCTAATAAAATTTTTTTATAAACCTTTTCAGTTTCCCAAAAATTAGGTGACCTACTTTCAAAACATACCGATCTAGCTGGCGGCGAATTTGGGCCAAAAATCAAAGGCACCCTTGATATTTCGTCCCTGTATATTTCAGCACACTTCAAACACACAAACAGGGTTGAAATTTTGTCCAAAAAATCTTGAAACACTGATAAACATTAATATTTGCCAATAATAAGTTATAACAATATTGTTTATATAAGTTAAACAGTTAATACTTTATTAAAAACACTAAATACATATTTGAGGATCATATTTCATCATTATAGTTATTATCCTTTGCTAAAAATGTCCTTCAAAGTCCTTAAAATGTTTTTTTTTTTATATAACTGACGTTACTTGCAATGTTTAAACAAACGATAACCACAGCCATCTTAACTCAAACGTCAAAATAATTAACAAATATATTTATTTTAGTTATTAGGTAATTATTAATACTGATAATATATTTAATATTAATAAATATAAAATGTCTAAAGTTAAATTTTGAAATTTCTTTTTAAAATTTTAGGAAAATATACCAAAATCGACCAATATAATAATAGTATAGACATCTGTTGATATTTTATTGAAAACAGAAAACTGAATTATAAGAAATAAAAATACTTAACACTGACTTATTTTAGTTATTAGGTAATTATTAAGTCTGATAATATATGTTAAATAATAATATTAATAAATATAAAGTGTTTTGAAGTTAAATTTTGCAATTTCTTTTTAAAAATTTAGGAAAATATATCAAAATCGACCAATATAATACTAGTATCGACATCTGTTGATATTTTATTGAGAACAGAAAACTGAATTATAAGAAATAAAAATACTTAACACTGACTTATTTTAGTTATTAGGTAATTATTAAGTCTGATAATATATGTTAAATAATAATATTAATAAATATAAAGTGTTTTGAAGTTAAATTTTGCAATTTCTTTTTAAAAATTTAGGAAAATATATCAAAATCGACCAATATAATACTAGTATCGACATCTGTTGATATTTTATTGAGAACAGAAAACTGAATTATAAGAAATAAAAATACTTAACACTGACTTATTTTAGTTATTAGGTAATTATTAAGTCTGATAATATATGTTAAATAATAATATTAATAAATATAAAGTGTTTTGAAGTTAAATTTTGCAATTTCTTTTTAAAAATTTAGGAAAATATATCAAAATCGACCAATATAATACTAGTATCGACATCTGTTGATATTTTATTGAAAACAGAAAACTGAATTATAAGAAATAAAAATACTTAACAAACTTATTTTAGGTATTAGGTAATTATTAATACTGATAATATATATTTAATAATAATATTAATAAATATAAAGTGTCTTGAAGTTAAATTTTGAAATTTCTTTTTAAAAATTTAGGAAAATATATCAAAATCGACCAATATAATACTAGAATAGACATCTGTTGATACTTTATTGAAAACAGAAAACTGAATTATAAGAAATAAAAATACTTAACAGACATATTTTAGTTATTAGGTAATTATTAATACTGATAATATATATTTAATAATAATATTAATAAATATAAAGTGTATTGAAGTTAAATTTTGAAATTTCTTATTAAAAATTTAGGAAAAAATATCAACATCAACCAATATAATACTAGTATAGACATCTGTTGATACTTTATTAAAAACTAAATTATAAGTAATTATTTGTTTATTATAGTAACAAAAATATTTACCAGATGGCAATACTAGGATTGAATTATTAGTTTATGGAACATCTATTAAATTTTAAAAAGAATATATCAATATTTAACTTTAAATAATTTAAAAGTATATTATTTTACTCTATATTTGATGCGTACATTACTGGTAAAATAATTGAAAAATCTTTAAGCAACAATTATACAAAAATTTCAAGATATAAAATAGTAATAAATGTTGTAATTTAAATAATTACAAAATTTACATGTTGCATTTAATTAAATATAAAATTCGCAATTAATTTATAGTTTTTGGAATATATACATATATACATACATATATACATATAAAATCATAGTAATTTCCTAGTTGCCTAATTATTTTAGGTAAAAAAGCTTCAAATAAAAGTTGTAGATCATAAAATTTTGCATCAGAATCAACACACAAAATTAATTATACATGTTTTGGGTAGAAATAAAGTATAAAAAATCTGGTGTGGCCAACACAATACCTCCCGCCATTTACAACCCGAGTCACAAAAAAGATTAAGTTAATCCTTATTTTTGGATTAGCTAATTTTACTCTAATTTTGACAGTTTATTTCTTAAAATATAATCTAATCTAATCCAAGTAACTACCTTTTTTAAAACCCCTCAACAGGATTAAATCCCAATTACAGAGTGGGTTCACATTCACACACATCCATGCCTTAGTGGGATTCGAACTCAGAGCCCCGAGGGCACTCATGACATGAGGCGCTGCTCTAACCATTGAGTCACCATAATAAAATGAAGATTAAATTTTAAATACCGGGATAGAATAGAATTCACTAATCCAAAAATGAGGATTCGCTTAAACATTTTTGTGAATCGTTAATTATTATTAATCTAAATACATACCTATATATTTATTTATGCTGGAAACTGTATTGAATTCCTTTTCTATTGTTCTATTTACTTTTTTTCTTTTTAAAACATTACTAATATTATTTTGAAATGATTAGTTCTTTGTTAGTGACATTTATCTGTCAGTTACATACATTTGAATAACTGCATTTTGTTTGTTTAAAGCGTAGGCTCTGGGATTTAAATTAATTATATTTTATAAATTTACCCATAACATATATAGAAAAAGTATTAAATCAAATCTATAGAAAATTTAATAATCTTTAATTTTTATAATTTTTTGAAGAAAAACTATTTTGAGTTTCTAGTAAAGCGCCATTTCCGGTTATCCGATTTTCACCAAAATCTAATGGGCTCTTTCCATTACAGAAAAAGTTCGAAATATAAGGTTTCAAAATTTTATGAATGATAGTATTTGAGTTAGAATAGAGGATCCACACACACACATACACACAGACATCATCGTGAAAATGTTAAAATTGGATTGTAGGGACCTTAAAACGTGGTCATTTACCAAAATCTCGATATGCGATTTTTAGTACGATCCCTATACCTTCCTTACCAAGGGTACCGGTAGGTAAAAAGTGGAAAATCATCCCTAAAATAGCGATAACAATAGAAGTTTATTTTAAAAAAAACAATCGTAAACATGTCGACAAACGAGCATCGAGCTTTGGCCGTGGTAATCTTTAGGGAAACAGGATTTGTTGTTATGGACATTGGGACTTAATCTGGAGAATATCTGGTTTCAGCTGGATGAAGCCACGGTACACACAGCGCGCGTATCAATGCAGGTTTCGAGAAAATGGTTTGCGAGCGATATTCCTTGACCCGCGCGATCGCCAGATTTAACACCGAGCGACTTTTTTGAGATAATATCAAAGCCGAAAGCCGAGCAACCTGCAAACCTTAAAGGAGGCGATTCGGGCAGATATATATATATATATATATATATATATATATATATATATATATATATATATATATATACATATATATGCAAATTTATTAAAAAATTTACAAAGGAAATATCAAATTATACTCAAAGTTTTTAATTATTTTTGTTACTAATAAAAAGTGTTCCCCGCTCGGTTGCCATGGTAATGTTGAAACAAATGAGAGCTCAGTAGACATTCAACTGTTGAATCGACTGGTCAATTTCTCCTCCGTTATGTAAATGTTGTGAAATAAGTGAAAGACTTATATAGTTTATTTTGTTTGTAAGTAAAGAAATTTTTCAGTTTTCGCTTTTAATAATTCAATGAATATACGTATTTTATCTTAAAAATTGTATTTATTTATATTTATATTATATACAGGGTGGTGGTGAATGAACATAAGGATTTAACATGGGATTTTAGTTTTTGCCATTTCCTGCTCCTGTACATTTTAAAAGTTATATAAAAACTGTTACATATATCATATTTTGGTTTCAAAAATTCGTATTTTCGTTCGTCATTCGAAGAAACATTTATTATTTAATTTAGTTTCTACAAAAAAATTGACAGAATATTAATAAATAATATTGTTTTTATATGTCATGGCTGTTTATACTAATTAACAAAACTTATACAATAATGATCTTGACGTAAATAAGTTACAAAAAACTATAAATTAAGGAACCATAGAAAGCTGTTTTTTGTTTATCTCAAATTCCAAAAAATAGAGTAAGGTTGTTTGTTAGTATTTTTCATATATTTGGATGACTATTTTTGAAGTTTGAATGATTTTACTGTAACATATTTGATAATAACAAAAGAAAGTAGTATCCTGTGGACTCCCATAAGTATACGATAATAATGAATTTGAAAAAATGGGCGGAGCGAGAATAAGTCATACATTTCGAATATGACTTTGAACAGCCTTTAAATAAAGTATAGCTATTTTTTTATGAAAACCTTTATATTTATACGATTTTTGTAAATGTTATACCAATATTTTGACCTTCTAATGTTTACTTCAGATATTTATATGGTTTAAGAAAATTATAGAACCAGTTTTGTATTAAAAAAAAACTATCATAAGATATTTGTTTATAATGAATTTTAAATAGTTATATAATACAAAAAATCTGATGTGGACACAACGACTTCCTTGTACGCAAGACCAATATGAAGATGAAGTATAGACCCAATTATCAAATTGCACGTGTTTGACGTAATTTGACATTAACATCTATTTTTTTCTTATTTTTTTCTTATTTTTTGTCCTAATCCATAGCAAGCTTCATTACAAAAACCAAAAAGTATATGTTTTAAATTTACATATCTCGCTTATACAAAGAGCTAATTTAATAATACTTGATGTGCTAGACGCAGAATTTAATTCTCTAACACTCTTATTTGAAGCACTTATTTCTAAAATCAAAATGAAACCATTTTATTCAAGAAAAACTGTTAACAACTTCAGGTAATATATCACTTCCGGTTAGCCTGTTGTATCTTCTATGTTACTCCAATTGATATAAAAGTCTTATATACCAAATTTGAAACGTTTTGGATTTTATTTTAATATAGTATTTCATTAAAATCTATTATAGGCTTCAAATAAAGTACCATTTCTGGAAATTATGTAATGACCAAAAAGGGAGGTGCACAACTAGATGTTATAGAAGTCCTAAATACAAAATTTCAACTTTCTACGGCTTACCGTTTTTGAGTTATGCGAGATACATACGCACGTACGTACAGACGTCACGACGAAATTAGTCAGAATGGATTCAGGGATGGTCAAAATGAATATTTCCGTTAAAATCTCAAAACCGAAATTTTTCGCGATTACAATACTTCCTTTACTTCGTACAAGTAAAAATAATAACCGACGTTTTTACTGTAACATGCATTCTAAGTTATTAATAAAAAATCTGATGTGGCCAGCACATTACCTTCCGTCAGTTCCATTTGTACAAATTCCATACAGAAAGTTTCTTGCACAAGATTCCATATTTCAAGTACATTACCTTCTGTCAATTTTATGTATTTTGTACAAATTTCATACAGAAAGTTTCATGTACTTAAGAGATTCTATATTTCTAGGAAAATTATATCACAAACATGTCAATTGCACTTGACACTGACATCTGTCAATCAGCATTTCTTTTATGAAATTTAATTTCTTTATTATTTTTTAACTCTATATCCACTGAATATGAGACAGAATAAAATATTCTTTATTATTTATAATAATATTAAATATGGAAAAATGATATTTCACAGTGTTTCTACAAGAAAAACTGTTAAAATCTTAAAATGAGGGTACTTCCGGTTGACCAATTATAACCAAAATCTAATCATCTTTTCACATGGATGTAAAGAAAAGGAATACGAAAGAATTATAATTTTTTGAATTGGAGTATTGGAGTTATCGGTTCCGAAAAAATCGGCACACACACACACACACACATACACACACACACACACACACACACACACACACACACACACACACACACATACATATATATATATATATATATATATATATATATATATATATATATATATATATATATATATATATATATATATATATATATATATATATACATGCATACATACATACATACATTTTGATCAAATGGTTTGAACATAGAACGCTCAAATTTCTTTCAATTATTTCTCAAACTGGTACATCACACAAAAAAATGTTTCAAATAAAAAAGTTTGGGAATTTAATAATCTATAACTATTATTTGAAACATTTTTTTATATATGCCTAAAAACACCAAAAATGGGCAAAAAACAAAAATATGAGACTCGATAAAATTAATTAATTGGTTTTTGCATATTTTTGACCGTGTATATTTAGTTTTTTCATTGTTATTATTATTTATACATTCAATGAAGTTTTTTGAAAATCTAAACCGGCCAATTTTTATATTTAAATAAAAACGTAAAATAACTAAATATAGGTAAAATAATACATTTTTCTTATCAGAAACAAAACAAATATATTCGATAACACAGTATCTTGAACAATATATTATGATAACAATATATATATATATATATATATATATATATATATATATATATATATATATATATATATATATATATATATATATATTAATATCTTTAGCATATTTTGTGTAGAAAAATTCGCTAATTACGTTGCAAAATTATAAAAAAAATATTGCAAACATTATTTGACTTATTATAATATAATATTTCATAACGAAATGTGAAAGTTACGTACAGTTAATTTTTATATTAATTATTACTAGTGAAAATTTCTTTATTATATAAAGACAAACATCCAAAAGTTATTGTATTATATTAAATGAATGAATATTAAACTTTAAAATAATTAATGAACAAAATTTTACTTTTTCATATCCTGTTGGGTATTGGATTAAAAATTTTCAAGGTCCACTCCCATTGGCCAATATTCATGAACTCAACAGTGACTCAAGAATGAAGAAAATCGAAAGTGTGAACCTTAGTTTATATTATGACCAATAGATGGCATATCCTTGACCTTAATTATATGAATTTGGCGCGTCTTTACAGTTTTTGCTCTGTGGAAATTGTATGAACTGTCTAATTGTTATGAAATTTATTGGGTATTATAGAAAAAAGTCTGCAGATTTCAAATTTTCATCGCGCAAGTCTGTATCTCTTTTAGTTTTTGAGATATTGACGTTTTGGTTGTCGATAATTTATTTTGAAAATTTTTGCCTCCCGTCATTATGTAAGGGCGATGTTTTCGGTCCAAAAATAGTGAATAAGCACGAATTAGGGTCCCTACAACACGTTTTTACTATTTTTACAATTGTGTGTGTGTGTGTGTGTGTGTGTGTGTGTGTGTGTGTGTGTGTGTGCGTGTGACGATTTTTTCTTCCACGATAACTCTTATATTAAACTTCCAAAAAAAAATATTTCCCGTATTTATGCTTCCTGCATTCATGTAAAATATTGATAAAATTTTGGGTAAAATTGGACAACCGGAAGTAGTACTTTACTTGAAGCCCATAACAGTTTTTAATGAAAAACTATATTAAATTATAATCCAAAACTTTTCAATTTTAGTATTTAAGACTTTTATATTAAGGGGAACAACATATTATATTTTGACTAAAATTAATAAACCGGAAGTGCTACTTTACTTGAAGCTCTGAACAGATTTTCGTGAAAAATGCATTTTGATATAATCCAAACTTTTCAAATTTGGTATTTAAGACTTTTATATTAATGGAAAAGACATATTAGATGTTTGCTAAAATTGATAAACCGGAAGTGGTACAACTAAACTTTTCAAATTTGGTATTTAAAACTCGTAGAACACAAAATGAAATATATGTATAAAAAATTGAAAATAACATTGCTTGTATGTACAATACAAAATTGTTTATTACATATGACAATAAAATTACTAAATTATGAACAATTCTAATACATTATATATCAATGTCATAGAGAAATAACAATAATAACATAATTATCTAAATTTGTATATGGTATACAATCAATAATGATGGATATAATCGTTACATTGTTTTATTAATAATTCAATAATTACTATATGTACATATACAGATTAGAATTTATTCAAATTAGGTTATCTGTAGTACAGTCACATATTTTTTAGTTACATACTATGTTCTTCACTAAAACTTTTCAAGAATTGAAAAAAATATCAATATTTTCATGAATTAAATTTTATATTACCAATACGTACATAAAAATTTAATATATTTTGTGTGGTGCACTCGTCACTACAGTTCAAAGTGCCCATCAGGGCGCACAACTAATTTCATTTTATGTATACATACTAACATCATTAATAAAATTAAATATACACGGTCAAAAATATGTAAAAACCAATTAAAATGTTTTTACCGGGTGTTACATTTTTGTTTTATGCCTATTTTTGGTGTTTCTAGGCATATATAAAAAAAATATTTCAAATAAAAGTTGTAGATTATTAAATTCCTAAACTTTTTTATTTGAAACATTTTTTTGTATGATGTACCAGTACTGCGTTATTCAACTGTTAAATTTCTTTCAGAAACAATGGAATCAACCATGGATGACTCCATAGTCAACCCAAGACAATTGAAGAAACAAGCATCAACAGTTGACAGTCATCGAAGTCAAGCTGTGTGTGTCCGAAAGGCGTATAAAAGTTATGGGTCCAAAAAAAATGAAAATATAATTTTGGACGGTCTTAACATGACAGTGGCGAAAAATACAATGTAAGATTGCTGTACTGGCAATTTAATGTTGTACATTTTTTTATTTGACAGCTTTTACGATTTGACAGCTTTTGTGGTTTAATGGTTTTTAATGGTTGACAGTTTAACATTTGAAGGTTTTTGGTTTTTGATAGTTTTTGTTATTTGACAGTTTTACTTTTTGACAGTTTTTGATAATTGAAAGTTTATGTTTTGACAGTTACTGCAATTTGACAGTTTTGGCTACTGTCTTTGCTATTTGACAGCTTTAGAAATTTGATAGTTTTTGGTGAATTGTTTTCGCTATTTGACAATTTTGCTATTTGAAAGATTTGCTATTTGACAGTTTGTACTATTTGACATTTTTTTTTATTATATTACAGTTACTGCTATTTGACAGTTTTGCTACTATCTTTGCTATTTGACAGTTTTACCAATTTGATAGTTTTTGGTGAATTGTTTTCGCTATTTGACAATTTTGCTATTTGAAAGATTTGCTATTTGACAGTTTGTACTATTTATCAGTTTTTTTTATATTAGTTACTGCTATTTGACAGTTTTTGCTACTATCTTTGCTATTTGACAGTTTTACCAAATTGATAGTTTTTAATGAATTGTTTTCGCCATTTGACAATTTTGCTATTTGAAAGATTTGCTATTTGACAGTTTGTACTATTTGACAGTTTTTATTATATTACAGTTACTGCTATTTCAATCTTGCTATTTGACAGTTTATGGTCTTTGACAGTTTTTTTTTTCAGATATGGTTTATTGGGGGCGAGTGGTTGTGGTAAAACCACTTTACTCAGCTGTCTAGTCGGAAGAAAACAGTTAGACTCTGGGGAAATTTGGGTTTTAGGTGGTAAGCCTGGCAGCAGGGCTAGTGGAATACCTGGACCCAAAATTGGGTATATGCCTCAGGTTGGTATAGACAACATACTAGATTGTAAAAAAAATATTAATAAAAATCAAAAACAATATTTTTTTAGGAAATTTCTCTTCTAGGGGAATTTACGATCAAAGAAACATTACTATATTTCGGTTGGCTGTCTGGAATGACTAGAAAACAAGTACGTACATATTTTCAATAGATGTCGTTAATAAAACAATATTTTTTAATATAGATAGAAGAAAAATTAGATTTTTTGACAGAATTTCTTCAGTTGCCTTCAAAAAATTCTTTTATCAGAACTTTAAGTGGAGGCCAGCAAAGAAGGGTTAGTTTATCAGCCGCTTTAGTACATGACCCAGAATTATTAATTTTAGACGAACCTACAGTAGGCGTAGATCCTATACTAAGACACAGGTATATTTTCAAACCCCATCCTCCTTATACACTAGATTTGGCCCCAAAGGTGCCACATCTGGTGAATAGGGTGGATAGGGTAATTATTTTTCTTTTAGTATTTGGGAACATTTAGTCGAATTAACAAAAAATGGCAATACTACAATTATTTTAACGACTCATTATATAGATGAAATGAAACAAGCTGATTGTGTAAGTGTAATTTCCGTAAATAAAATCAGATATATGATTATTTTTTTTAAATTTAGATTGGTCTAATGAGAGGTGGTTATTTTTTGGCTGAAGACTCACCTCAAAGATTAATGGAACAATTAGAAACAGACAACTTGGAAGAAGCTTATTTAAAACTCAGTGTTATACAAAATTCTAAAAGAGTTTCTAGAAGAAGGTCTATTTCTGAAGATGTTGTAAAAAACACTTCAATTCCAGATGGAATTATTAATGTATATATTCGGGCTATTTCAAACGAATAAGATTCTTCAGTTGTACTAGGGTATTTTTTTTTTGTAGAGTGGCCTTTCATTAGACGACGAACAATCCTGTGAAATTAGCGGCGAATTTGGTGATAACTTATCAGTACATAGCAACACTGGAAGACGAATGTCCCTAATAGCAGAAAACAAAAATATCCCTATTCCCCCTGAAGATTTAAAACCTATGAACTGTTGTGACTATCTTAGGGTTTTAAATGGGAAACATTTGGCAGCCCTAGTTTGGAAACATTTCCTATGGATGTGGAGAAATAAGGGGTAATCCGATATTAAAATATGCTGGGGTTATGACGTCACGGGATGATGCAAATTGCAAACTTGTTTTGTCTATAAATTTTTATACTAAATAAAAAAATATGTACCTCAGCATTTGTTTATTTTTAATTTTATTTTAGGTCTGTCGCATTTATGATATTATTGCCATTATTTCAAATATCTGTATACACTTATGCTATTGGGGGTAATCCTAAAGATATAGTAATAGCTGTCTCAAATCATGAACTGAAAAATTGGGAAAATGAATGTCCATATCAAAGAGGTTGCAATGCAACTTTTTTAAGTTGCAGGTACTTAAAACACCTGCAAGATAAAAACCTAATATTGGTAAGTAATCTGTTGGGATATTCCAGGGCCGATACCGACCGGCCCGCATCAATATTGTTTTTATAGACATTAAAAAATTATAATTTTTCTTTTGAGCATTTATTTTTAAAAACACATGACCTCCCGTCGGTTCCATGTATGAAATAGCAATGAACTTTAAGTAAAGTATCACTTCCGGTTGATCGTTCGTAAACAAAATCTAATTTGTTCCAATAAATAGAAAAGCCTGTAATACCAAATTTTGGATTATATTTTATTATGTTTTTCCTCGAAATCTGTTAAGAGCTCCAAATTAAGTACCACTTCCGGTTTATCATATAGGTATAGTCAAAATCTAATGTTGTTTCAAATTATACACATGTTTTAAATATCAAATTTGAGAAGTTTTTTAATATATTTTTTCAAGAAAATCTGTTTATAGCTTCCTGTAAAGTAGTACTTCCGGTTTATCAATTTTAGAAAACATCTAATATGTTGTTCTCATTGATACAAAAGTCTTAAATACCAAATTTGCATTTATCCCTTACATTAAAGGATTCTCGGATAAAATAGGTAGAATTCTTAATAAAAACAATATTAAGGTCTTTTTTAAACCTCCACAAAAAATCTCAGAAATACTCCCCCAAACTAAAGATAAACGCGAACCCTTGTCGTCACCCGGTGTTTATAGTATTCTTTGTTCTTGCGGCACAGTATACATAGGTGAAACAGGAAGGAGTGTTCACACTAGATTGTCAGAACACAAACGCTGTCTGCGTAATGGTATGGTATTAACATCTGCGGTCGCAGAACACCAACACAACACAGGACATAACATCTTATTAGAAAATTCCCGCATTTTAGCTCCTGTCCCTGAGTTTTACAGACGTAAGTACAGGGATACTTTAGAAATATGGAAACATCCTAATAACATCAATCGGGATTATGGCTATTTCTTGAGTGGAAACCGGTGATTCTCAGAACACGACACGCCCAATCTACCATTACGAACTCGATTCCCATTGGTCCTCATTAGCTTTGCTCACCTACCGTATCTTTAGATTAATATATAACTGTCTTCTCGGCCTTCCTTTCGTCACTTGGTTTATTTGACCTCTAGCGTGGTTTACACGTTGGGTAACCTTGTAAACTGAGTGTCCCCCTCTTGTTGCTTAAACTCGGCCTCTAGCGTGATTGACACGTCGGGTAACATTGTTTAAAACAGTACTATCCCCCTTGCTCCTGAAGATGCCCCATACGAAACGTTGAGCTCTGACTCAAAATATGACACAGACCATTCCCGGAAAACGAATATTTCTCATGACTCAGACTGTGGAAGCCTACGCAATTATTTCATTTCATTATTTCGTCCATTGAAAACTGCCGCAAATACAAAATCAAAATAACTAAATATAAATTAGAATTAGACAATAATTAAACCAATTAAGAACTTTCTTTAATAAATACGAAAACTGTAACAGTGTATTATTTGTTTTAGAAATATTATGGTTCAGATACCGAAGCTATTAATCAAGTGAAAGAAGGCAAGGCGTATGCTAGTTTAATTTTCGCTGCGAATTATTCTGCTGCTTTGTTAAATAGAATAGACAACGGCCGTAACGTGAAAGACTGGGATTTAGATAATTCTGTTGTTACAGTATATAAGGATAATACAAGTAAGATATAAAAAAAAATATCTAGGGACACGTTAATGTTTAATAATTATCTGATTGTTGTAGATCAACAAATATCTTTACTTTTATGGAAAGATTTTCATTATTTGTTTTTGGATTATATACAAGAATATATGAGTGACTGCAAATACCCTAAACATGTGGTAGATATACCTATACGTGTAAGTATGCAAACATACATACATACAACATACAGAGGGTGGTGACTGGACTCCGATATATATATATATATATATATATATATATATATATATATGTAGAGAGAGAGATAAATTTTAGTGGGTATATCAGTGGGATGTTTTCTGGGCTTAAATTTGTTTTAGTAGATTCTTTTAAAATCTGTCAAGCTTTCGTGTATTTGGATTGTACACTTCACCAGGACACTGAAGTTGAAATACAAATAATTTTACAATGTATAAAATAATGTGTAAAATTATTTGTATTTCAACTTCAGTGTCCTGATGAAGTGTACAATCCAAATACACGAAAGCTTGACAGATTTTAAAAGAATCTACTAAAACAAATTTAAGCCCAGAAAACATCCCACTGATATACCCACTAAAATTTATCTCTTTAATTAATCGACAATGACGATTACACTACACGCACTACACACACACACACATATACATATATATATACAGGGTGATTCATCGGTCTGTCCTCTGTTTATAACTCTTTTATTTTAAGTCAGATAGAAAAACTCTTCAAATATAATTTATATGATATATTATTGTCTATCTACGTACCATATGCATTTGTATACAGGATGCTCCGTTTAAGCGCAACAATATGTAACTTTATATTTCTTAATGGAACACCCTATATTTATTTATTTATTTTGATAGTAAATTAGATTCCCTTTAAAAAAGTATTAAGTAATAAGGGGTCTAAAATTATAAATTAAGAAGTTATTTACGTTCATATAAAATAGTATTTCAGAGTGGAAAAAACCATAATATAATACAAAATTTTGATTCTTTTTTATTAATACTTATTTTAAACATTACACTAATTCCAAAGATGCTTTTAAAATTTAGTGACATACTAAATAATGCAAAATTTTAATAAATGCTCGAAGACTTGTCCTTCACCTTCAATAGATTTTTCTATTATAAATATTATATTGGCACACCCAACAATGGGTAATATGCCGTGATGATATATTTATTTATTTAAATATTATATTAACCATTTCATCTTTACTAAAATTTGTATTATTCATTTTCACATCAACATCAACAATGATAAACTAATGGGTCGATTCTATTCATATCTGTAAGTCTTACAGATCTGTAAATCTGTAAAACCCTGACATAAACATAAAATTATACATAAGAGTGCAGGTTTCGTTGCGATTTTGTTCATTATTTACAAATTCACAGATCTGTAAGATTTACAGATGTAAACAGAATCGACCCATAAGAGTATTTGGAAAACTTGTTTGTTTAAATTCGAAACAATTGATCAAATTATCCATAGCTTACTTTGTTAATAATAACATGATAGCAACATATCATTCAACGAATAAAGGTAAATAACTTCTTAATTTATAATTTTAGACCCCTTATTACTTAATACTTTTTTAAAGGGAATCTAATTTACTATCAAAATAAATAAATAAATATAGGGTCTTCCATTAAGAAATATAAAGTTACATATTGTTGCGGTTAAATGGAGCACCCTGTATACAAATGGATATGGTACGTAGATAGATAATACTATATCATATAAATTATATTTGAAGAGTTTTCTATCTGACTAAAAATAAAAGAGTTATAAAGAGAGGACAGACCGATGAATCACCCTGTATATATATATATATATATATATATATATATATATATATATATATATATATATATATATATATATAGATTCGAACCCCAACCTCTAAACGTCATCTCAGTCCACAGTCAGCTATGCTAACCATTGACCTACAATGACAATTGCATTTATTTTGATATCACGTAATAAAATATTGAAACAAATATTTATTGACAGATATTTACAATTTTCTCTAATTTACGAAATGATAATAATGTAATTAATATTAAATAAGGTACACGAGGTAATGTACTATTATCATGTTAAATATCATGGCTTAATTTTATGCCGGACACTTTTTATTCACAAAAATCAGTTTTCCCATGTTAAACGCGTATGTCAGTGGCGTAACTAACGGGCCCGCAGGGCCCTCATTGCGGGCGGGCCCCCGGCTCTAGAGAGGCCCCAATTTACATGATTAATAATTTTGTTACTACTGCGAAATTATGAATTTAATCATTTTTTTGTAGCAATATACAAATTTATTTATTTTTTTGAATGTCAATTTCCAAAAATAATATTGGCTAAGAGGCCCATAATCCGCTATATCAAATCAAGCTTCTTATTTTCCATCACATTTCGGCCGGTAGAATTTCGATTTCGTGGCAAATATTTTCCTGCAACTGATTCAGAGTTTTCCTTTAAAATAACCCCATAAAAAGAAGTTTGGCGTTGTCAAATCAAGACACCTGGCGGCCAATGTGTATTACCAAAACGTGGGATTAAATAACGATAAGAGAATGATTTTCGCAAAATTGCTATTATTTAGACTGTATGATACTGATCCATCTTGCTAATACCATATTTTGTCGCATCCAAGTTCTTTTATGTGAGATACCAAAAATGTATGAATCAATTCCCTGTAACTTTCACCAGTGGACTTTTCAACCAATTTCATTTTCAAAAAAAAAAAGATACGGGCCAATCACATTTTCATAGTAAATGCCACAACATACAATGACTTTGGAGGGGTGTAAAAGTGCCTAATCTTGGATTTTCAGGCTCCAATATTGGTTATTTTGTTTCTTAACATATCAACTCAGATGAAAGTGAGCCTAGTCACAATTTCCACAAATTCTTGTGGTATGTAGTTCTTCATGATAAACGCTACAATTAAAAACGGGCCCCAAAAAAATTTGCGGGCGGGCCCCCGAACTCTTAGTTACGCCACTGGTCTATGTCAAGGTTTGCTTGGGACACACGGTATATATATATACAAACATACAACATAGAGAGGGTGGTGACTGGACTCCGCAATATATGCGAGGGCAGCGCCAAAAATTTTACCATAATCCCCCTGACATCAATGCACTTATTACAACGTTTCAGTAACAATTCAATGCCCCTAAAAAAATATTCCTTTGGTTTGTGTTCAAAATGTGACCAAACTGCAGCCTTCACTGCTTCGTCGTCACTGAAATGGCGCCCTCGAAGGTTCTTTTTCAAATTTTCAAACAGATAGTAGTCACTGGGGGCCATATCTAGACTATAATGATCAATTTGTTCAAAACCGCAGTCACGAATCGCGCTTGCGCAATTGCAGCAGTGTGCACGGCTGCATTGTCATGCAGCAAACGCACACCTCTGGTTAGTTTACCACGTCTTATTTCCCGAATATTTTGTTGCAATTTATGCAGAAGTGCTGCATAATATGCCCCATTGACTGTCGTGTTACGTTCTTTAATCACAATCCCAAAAGATCGTAGGCATCACTTTTTTTGTCGACTGGCAGACCTTGAACTTTTTTGGTGGTGTTTCTCCTTTTCGCCTCCATTCCATCGACTCCCTTTTGGATAAAAGATCATAGTAGAGAACCATACTTTCATCTCCTGTGACAATTGTCTTCAACGCGTCCATTGGGTTTACGTCACACAGCTTCAAAAAGTTTTGAGCACATTCAACACGACATTGGCGCTGAACTGCTGAGAGATGTTTGGGGACCTTGCACTAACTTTATTCATGCCTAAATGATCGTGGATGATTCGACGAATGCTTGTATCAGAAAGCCCCGTCATTTGAGATATTTCTTTCACCTTCAAGCGTCGGTCGTCTAATACTAGGTTTTCAATAAGGGCAATATTGTCGTCACCACGTCCGCCTTCCTGTTCTGACGTCATCTTCCAAGGATTCCTGCCCAAATCAAAACCGTTTCAACCAATCTTTTACCACAGAATAAGAGTGAATTGTCTTCAAAACCTTCATTGGGTTTTACATCACATAGCTTCAAAAAGTTTTGAGCACATTCAACACGACGTGATGTTTGGGGACCTTGCACTAAATTTATTCATGCCTAAATGATCTTGGATGATTCGACGAATGCTTGTATCAGAAAATCCCGTCATTTGAGTTATTTCTTTTACCTTCAAGCGTCGGTTGTCTAATACTAGGTTTTCAATAAGGGCAATATTGTCGTCCGTCACCACGTCCGCCTTCCTGTTCTGACGTCATCTTCCAAGGATTCCTGCCCAAATCAAAACCGTTTCGACCAATCTTTTACGACAGGATAAGATAGTAAATTGTCTTCAAAACCTCCGTTGGGTTTACATAACATAGCTTCAAAAAGTTTTGAGCACATTCAACACGACGAGATGTTTGGGGATTTTGCACTAACTTTATTCATGCCTAAATGATCGTGGATGATTCGACGAATGCTTGTATCAGTAAGTCCCGTTATTTGAGACATTTCTTTCACCTTCAAGCGTCTGTTGTCTAATACTAGGTTTTCAATAAGGGCAATATTGTCGTCACCACGTCCGCCTTCCTGTTCTGACGTCATCTTCCAAGGATTCCTGCCCAAATCAAAACCGTTTCGACCAATCTTTTACGACAGGATAAGATAGTAAATTGTCTTCAAAACCTCCGTTGGGTTTACATAACATAGCTTCAAAAAGTTTTGAGCACATTCAACACGACGAGATGTTTGGGGATTTTGCACTAACTTTATTCATGCCTAAATGATCGTGGATGATTCGACGAATGCTTGTATCAGAAAGCCCCGTCATTTGAGTTATTTCTTTTACCTTCAAGCGTCGGTTGTCTAATACTAGGTTTTCAATAAGGGCAATATTGTCGTCCGTCACCACGTCCGCCTTCCTGTTCTGACGTCATCTTCCAAGGATTCCTGCCCAAATCAAAACCGTTTCGACCAATCTTTTACGACAGGATAAGATAGTAAATTGTCTTCAAAACCTCCGTTGGGTTTACATCACATAGCTTTAAAAAGTTTTGACCACATTCAACACGACGTGATGTTTGGGGACCTTGCACTAACTTTATTCATGCCTAAATGATCGTGGATGATTCGACGAATGCTTGTATCAGAAAGCCCCATTATTTGAGATATGTCTTTCACCTTCAAGCGTCGGTCGTCTAATACAAGGTTTTCAATAAGGGCAATATTGTCGTCACCACGTCCGCCTTCCTGTTCTGACGTCATCTTCCAAGGATTCCTGCCCAAATCAAAACCGTTTCGACCAATCTTTTACCACAGAATAAGACAGTGAATTGTCTTCTAAACCTCCGTTGGGTTTACACCACATAGCTTCAAAAAGTTTTGAGCACATTCAACACGACGTGATGTTTGGGGACCTTGCACTAACTTTATTCATGCCTAAATGATCGTGGATGATTCGACGAATGCTTGTATCAGAAAACCCCATTATTTGAGACATTTCTTTCACCTTCAAGCGTCGGTCGTCTAATACTAGGTTTTCAATAAGGGCAATATTGTCGTCCGTCACCACGTCCGCCTTTCTGTTCTGACGTCATCTTCCAAGGATTCCTGCCCAAATCAAAACCGTTTCGACCAATCTTTTACCACAGAATAAGACAGTGAATTGTCTTCTAAACCTCCGTTGGGTTTACACCACATAGCTTCAAAAAGTTTTGAGCACATTCAACACGACGTGATGTTTGGGGACCTTGCACTAACTTTATTCATGCCTAAATGATCGTGGATGATTCGACGAATGCTTGTATCAGAAAACCCCATTATTTGAGACATTTCTTTCACCTTCAAGCGTCGGTCGTCTAATACTAGGTTTTCAATAAGGGCAATATTGTCGTCACCACGTCCGCCTTCCTGTTCTGACGTCATCTTCCAAGGATTCCTGCCCAAATCGAAACCGTTTCGACCAATCTTTTACCACAGAATAAGACAGTGAATTTTCGTGACTTTAGATATTATGATAAACGAGTGACAGTTATTAGAAAAATAATTGACTTAAAATTCATTTTTGTTTTTTCCCAGGCTAATATAAGGCTTGAACTGACGCGTTATCAACATATTGACTTGCTGTAATACTTGGATCTATATCAGGCCGGAATTTTTTGGCGCTGCTCTCATATATGTATATATATAATACATAATATCTTTAATATAATTCGTAATTAATTCATAAATAATAAAAAAAACTGTCTTGACGGAGATTCAAACCTCTAAACGTCCTCTTCTTCCACAGTCAGCTACGCTAACCATTCACCTACAATGACAATTGCAAATATTTTGATATATTTCAGATGTTTGATGATTGTACCATTTTAAAAATTTGTGATGATATTTTAATGATACATTGATGACTTTTTCAGTTTAACAAACCAATTTACGGAGACACTGAGCCCAGTTATACAGATTTTGCGACGCCTGGGGCTGTACTAACGTAAATATGAAAGACCACAGTGACGTTGCAAAAAATATATATATTTTCTCTTTTTTTTAGAATGGCTTTTTTTCTGGCCATGGCAGTTACGGCTGGCAATTTAATTATTGAGCGTTATGAAGGTATATTCGAAAGATCTACTGTCGTCGGTGTTACAGAATTAGAGATATTGTTGTCACACGTCATAGCTGATTTCTTCGTTGTCTTAGCCCAAGTGGCCATGCTGTTAGGTGTTACCTTTGGTATAGTTTGTCTGACGAACCATGGAAGTATGACAATGATATTTTTTCTAACAATTTTGACTGGCATAAGCGGTATGACATTTGGTAAGTATTTTGACATTTTGACTCTGTCTGAATTACGAAAAGCATTTTTTTTTCAGGATATTTTGTAAGTTGCTTTTGTAAGGACGAACAAGCCGCAACTATAATCGCCCTAGGAACGTTTTTTCCTATGATAATGTTATGTGGTATGATATGGCCTAGGGAAGCCATGTATTATCCTTTACAAATTCTTTCAAATTTTCTTCCCTTGACTTACAATACAGAAGGAATGAGGGCAATATTGCAAAGAGGGTGGGACTTACATTATCCTTTAGTGTATAAAGGATTTGTGTTTACTTTCGGCTGGAGTTTATTTTTTTTAATATTGAATGTATTGTTAATGAAATTCAAAAAAAATTAATTTTATAGTGTTTTGAACAAAATATATACTGTGAATACATTATTGTTCAATTTTCTCGAAACCAGTGCACCGTAGAAATAAAAGTTTCAAATAAAAAATGTTCGGAATTCAATACTGTATAACTTTTATTTGAAGTATTTTATTCATATTGTAACAAATAACCAGTAATTTACCAAAAATCAAAAGTTGTATACTCCCTTATTTACAAATCGAAACCAGTGAATATTAGAAAAAAAATTTTCAAATAAAAAATGTTCAGAATTTAATTGTCTATAACTTTTATTTGAAGCATTTTTCCATATTTTTGCAAATAATACAAGTAATTAACAAAAAAATTAATGTACCTTTAAAATTTTAAGTTCACAGTATATATTTTGTGTTTTTGGTATTTATGCATCAAGTTTTTGGTAATTTTGTGATAGCACCTTAGTAATTTAATTAGTTCAATTTTATTATAATAATATATTATAATGTGTGTACAAAAAAAGAAATAAATAAATAAATAAATAATAAACAAATGTGGCCAACAGATGACCTCCCGTCAATTCCATGTTTGAAATAGCAATGAACTTTAAGTATTACTTCCGGTTGATCGTTCGTAAACTAATTTGTTGTCCAATAAATAGAAAAGTCTGTAATACCAAATTTTGGATTATATTTTATTATGTTTTTCCTCGAAAATCTGTTAAGAGCTCCAAATTAATACCACTTCCGGTTTATCATATAGGTATAGTCAAAATCTAATGTTTCAAATTATACACGTGTTATAAATACCAAATTTGATAGTTTTGGATCATGTTTTAATATATATTTTCAAGAAAATCTGTTTATAGCTTCCTGTAAAGTAGTACTTCCGGTTTATCAATTTTAGAAAACATCTTATATGTCGTTCTTATTAATATAAAAATCTAATATGTTGTTCCCCTTCATATAAAAGTCGTAAATACTAAATTTGACAAGTTTTGGAGTATATCATAATATATTTTTCACGAGAATCTGTTCAGAGCTTCAAGTAAAGTATCACTTCTGGTTGATTAATTTTAGCCAAAATCTAATATGTTGTTTCCCATGATATAAAAGTCTTAAATACTAAAATTGAAAAGTTTTGGATTATATTTTAATATAGTTTTTCATTAAAAACTGTTATGGGCTTCAAGTAAAGTATCACTTCCATTTATCCAATTTAACCCAAAATCTAATCAACTCGTTACATGAATGCAGGAAGCTTAAATACGGAAAATAAATATATTTGGAAGTTTGTTATAAGAGTTATCGTGGACGAAAAAATCGTCACACACACACACACACACACACACACACACACACGCGCGCGCACGCACGCACGCACGCACGCACGCACGCACTCACAGACATCGTAAAAAAAGTAAATCGTATTCTAACGACCCTAAGACGTGCTTATATATCATAATAATATCATATTTTAAATAAAAATAAATAAATATATAAAGTTTTGTTTAGGGAAGTACAAATAATAAAATATTTTGTCTCGTTCTTTTGGCATCATATTGGTAACTATTTAATATCTATTTTTAAAAAATATATGAAGAAAAGAGGCAATTTTATATTAGAATCAAAGAAAAACTGATAATTATAGTGATCGAACAAAATTTTGTTTATGGCAATAGATAAATGAAATATAAAAATACATAGCTAAATATTGTATGAGAATGTTTATGAGGCATCACCTCATAGGCACCCACAGCTATAGTGGAGAAAACACCACAAAAATATTTTTAAAAACATATATTACACCATTTATACAAAATTGTATGTTATTTTATTATATTTAAATGTTCTGAGAGTAGTAGTATAAAATTTTGTTGCTTGGTGGCAGCACCAACCTGTTCAAATTCGTAATTTTTATAAAAAATTCAATAAAATAAAATAATAATAAAATCGTGAATTTATGTGTTCCAGCGTTCGTTAACACTGGGGTGTAGCAGACTTGTCCAAACCAAAGTTCTGTATTTACATTGTTGCTTGTTCCTTGTTGTTCAAAATTGAAATATATAGAACTACTTGTCTTAGCGTAGAAAATATATTTAATTAATATGTACGAAAATTACTACGCGAACCAGCTAGATTTTGCACTATTTTCTAATGATTTTATGAATTAAATATATATGTAATGAATGCAAAAATTAACACTAGATGGTACTACATGTTTCGATTTTATTTTACATAAAAATTGATTCAATTTTTAATCAAAAAATTACGAAATGGAGACAATGGTTGTTTTTACATTAAACCACATTATTTTAAAATTATTTTGTGATAATAATATAATAATGAATGATAATAAGCCGTGATGATATATTTATTTATTTACTTATTTTTGGATTAGCGAATTTTACTCTAATTTTGGCAGTTTATTTCTTAAAATATAGTCTAATCTAATCCAAGTAACTATCTTTTTTGATAATAAAATGAAGACTAAATTTTAAATACCTGGATAAAATAGAATTAACTAATCCAAAAATAAGAATTAGCTTAAACTTTTCTGCGAATCGTTAATTTTTATTAATCTAAATACATACCTACATATTTACATATGCTGGAAACTGTATTGATTTCCTTTCCTATTCTATTTACTTTTTTCTTTTAAATACGTTACTGTTATTAATTTAAAATGATGAGTTCTTTAACAGTGACATTTATCTGTCAGTTACATACATTTGAATAACTGCGCATCCAAATTTTTAGTACGAACATTTGCGAACATATGTTAGCGAACATTGTTCACGAACACTGTTAGCTAACAATGTTTGCTTCATGTGGACCCTACTTTTAATTCGTAACTCTTATAGTTTTCGAGATAGCATAGGTAAAACCCGTAAAAACTCATTTTTCACTGCCTTATATCTCGGAAACTTTTAAAGATTGGACCAATGTTCATTAAGTTTTTTTGCTCATTTTAGTCAGTAATATATGCCTTAAAGTTTGTACCCGAGTATGTGGAACACCCGGTATCTTTATGTACACATTATATTATGTAATTGTATTTACGTGAGTACGTGTTAAATATTTATTAAGTTATGCTCTATATACAAGTTAAGAAACATAATTATATATTTATATATTCCAACAATCTTTTTCTATGTTTTGCCTATTTTATATATTCGTTTGCCACAATTGTACTATATCGGTAAATAATTTGAAATTAATTTATATTATGCAGAAAACTCCAGAGATTTCAATTTTTCAAACAAATCTCAAATATCTCAATTAGATTTTGAGATATGAGCCCTCAAAGTCAAAATTTGTAAACGAACAATAATAAAGTTTATGACAAATTTTTACTGCTACCCTTGGTAAGGGAGGTATAGGGGTCGTGCTAAAAATCGCATATCAAAGTATGGTAAATGACCATGTTTAAGGCCCTTAGAATCTAATTTTAACATTTTCACGATGATTCTGTGTGTATTTATGTGTGTATGTACCTATGTATGTATGTACCTATGTATGCATGTATGTACCTATGTGTGTATGTGTGGATTCTTCGCTCTAACTCAAATACTATCATTCAGAAAATTTTGAAACCTTGTATTTTTACTTTATTCTAATGTAGGAAGAAGTCATTAGATTTTGGTGTAAATCAGATAACCGGAAATGGCACTTTACTTGAAGCTCAAAATAGTTTTTCTTCGAAAAATACCTTTAAATGTTATTTTTTCGAGATTTATGTTATTATAAAAATTAAAGATTATTAAATTTTCTATAGGATTGCATTAATACTTTGTCTATATTTTTATGGATAAACTTATAGAATTATCTATAATTTAAATCCCAGAGCCTCGTTTTAAACACAATTACTTGGTTACACAGTTCATATCTCAAATGTATGTTACTGACAGATAAATGACACTGTCAAAATATGGTAAATAACCATGTTTAAGGCCCTTAGAATCTAATTTTAACATTTACACGATGATTTTGTGTGTATATATGTGTGTATGTACCTATGTATTTATGTACCTATGTGTATGTGTGGATCCTTCGCTCTAACTCATATACTATCATTCAGAAAATTTTGAAACCTTGTATTTTTACCTTATTCTAATGTAGGAAGAAGCCGTTAGATTTTGGTGTAAATCAGATAACCGGAAATGGCACTTTACTTGAAGCTCAAAATAGTTTTTCTTCGAAAAATACCTTTAAATGTCATTTTTTCGAGATTTATGTTATTATAAAAATTAAAGATTATTAAATTTTCTATAGGATTGCATTAATACTTTGTCTATATTTTTATGGATAAACTTATAGAATTATCTATAATTTAAATCCCAGAGCCTCGTTTTAAACACAATTACTTGGTTACACAGTTCATATCTCAAATGTATGTTACTGACAGATAAATGACACTGTCAAAATATGGTAAATAACCATGTTTAAGGCCCTTAGAATCTAATTTTAACATTTACACGATGATTTTGTGTGTATATATGTGTGTATGTACCTATGTATTTATGTACCTATGTGTATGTGTGGATCCTTCGCTCTAACTCATATACTATCATTCAGAAAATTTTGAAACCTTGTATTTTTACCTTATTCTAATGTAGGAAGAAGCCGTTAGATTTTGGTGTAAATCAGATAACCGGAAATGGCACTTTACTTGAAGCTCAAAATAGTTTTTCTTCGAAAAATACCTTTAAATGTCATTTTTTCGAGATTTATGTTATTATAAAAATTAAAGATTATTAAATTTTCTATAGGATTGCATTAATACTTTGTCTATATTTTTATGGATAAACTTATAGAATTATCTATAATTTAAATCCCAGAGCCTCGTTTTAAACACAATTACTTGGTTACACAGTTCATATCTCAAATGTATGTTACTGACAGATAAATGACACTGTCAAAATATGGTAAATAACCATGTTTAAGGCCCTTAGAATCTAATTTTAACATTTACACGATGATTTTGTGTGTATATATGTGTGTATGTACCTATGTATGTATGTACCTATGTGTATATGTGGATCCTCCGATCTAACTCAAATAATATCATTCAGAAAGTTTTGAAACCTTGTATTTTTACCTTATTCTAATATAGGAAGAAGCTGTTAGATTTTGGTGTAAATCAGATAGACTTTACTTGAAGCTCAAAATAGTTTTTCTCCGAAAAATACCTTTAAATGATATTTTTTCGAGATTTATATATATATATATATATATATATATATATATATATATATATATATATATATATATATATATATATATATATGCAAAGGAATTTAATACAGTTTCCAGTAAATATGTATGTATTTAAGTTTATAAAAATTAAATAGCGCGAGGTACTGTGTTGGCCACATCAGATTTCTTATATAAGCTTCAGAGATATGGATGTTTAACATTTATAACACACTGTCTTCAAGTAACTTGTTGTATATTTTACATAATAAACAATAAGTATGCCCTTGTCTATGTGTACGTATATATATAAAAATCCATTAACATTGTAAAATGCTATGTTTTAAGATAAAGATAATGCATTTTAAGTGTCAAATGAAGTATTAGATATAATTATAAACCGCTGACGATTTTTTTACGTAACTTTTACACATGAGTACTATTATAAGTTTATTGTGAATAAATTAAGACACGTCACATATTCAAAAAATGGAATATCTTAAAAGTTTAAAATGACTGATACAATTTTTAAAGTTAAAATTACAATATGATGATACGAAAGTTACTATATTTAATTATGTACAAACTTGTATGTCGTACACTAGTTTATTTTTAAAATAAGAAGCTTTATTGATTAATTGATTTTAACTTTTCAAATGTCACATAAATTTTTAACATATATACAGGTTATAGACGCTAAGATGCTCTCTTTATTTGAAGAAAATTATTTGACATTAAATTCTACATATAACTTGTTTATAACTTTTTTAAATTTGTAATATTTTATTAATTTGTTTTTACCTTCCGTCACCTTTAGGTAAGGAAGATATTGTCTTTGGTCAAGAAATTTGGTGATGAGTTTTTAATCAATGACCACGTTTTAGGGTCCCTAGAACACGATTTTACTATTTTAAGGTGATGTATGTGTGTGTGTGTGTGTGTGTGTGTATTTGTATATGTGCGTGTGTGTGTGTGTGTGTTTGTGCGTGTGTTTGTGTGTGAGTGTGTGTGTGTGTGTTTGTGTGTGTGTGTGTGTTTGTGTGTGTGTTTGTGTGTGTGTGTGTTTGTGTTTGTGTTTGTGTTTGTGTTTGTGTTTGTGTTTGTGTTTGTGTTTGTGTTTGTGTTTGTGTTTGTGTTTGTGTTTGTGTTTGTGTTTGTGTTTGTGTTTGTGTGTGTGTGTGTGTGTGTGTGTGTGTGTGTGTTTGTGTGTGTGTGTGTATTTGTGTGTGTGTGTGTGTGTGTGTGTGTGTGTGTGTGTGTGTGTGTGTGCGATAACTCTAATACTACAATTCCAAAAATTACAATTCTTTCGTATTCTTCTTCGTTACATCCATGTGAAGAGCTGCATAGATTTTGGTTACAATTGGTCAACCGGAAGTACCCTCATTTGAAGATTTTAACAGTCTTTCTTGAAAAAACTATGTTAAATATCATTTTTTCACATTTAATGTTATTATAAATATTAAAGAATATTTTATTCTCTATACGATTTGACTGCATTTTATACTTAATAGTAAATGGATATAGAGTTAAAAAATTATAAAGAAATAGATGTAAGTGTCAAGTGCAATTGACATAAGTGTGTTTGTCTTATAATTTTACTGGAAATATAGGATCTTTTGCTAGAAATTTTCTGTATGGATTTTGTATAAAATACATACAACTGCCTTAAGGTAATGTACAAAAAATATAATCTTTTGCAAGGAACTTTCTGTATGAAATTTGTACAAAATACGTAGAACTGACGGAAGGTAATGTGCTGGCCACATCAGATTTTATTAGATGATTTCTGATTTATTTTATATTAAATTCTACATACGACGAATTAAATGCATCTATTACATGTCTTATTAAAATAAAATATAAAATGATAATCATGAATTCTTTGTACAGGAAAAACGTGATCAAAATATATATTTAGGTAAACCCGAGAATGTGTTCCCGAAACCTTCATATAAACCACGAAACGATAAGTATCAAAATATAATATACATATTATACAATGTACATTAAAAGAAAATTTCTTGAATCCCCTCTACTTAAAATTTTAAAGTTTAAACGCTGAAGCAAACAATTTGACTCAGTACGAAATTTTACACCGAAGCGTGAAGTTAAAGTCGGTTTTAAAAGATAAAGTTACTTTAGCGATACTTTTATGTGCATTAATTATGATATAAAGTGTTATATTTTATAGAAACCATTGGATTTATACCTAAGGTAAATGTATATATCTTTTTTTATAAATATAATTCATAATTGAACATTTTAAAAATTGTTATAGTCAAAACTGTATACATACATACATACATATATTTTTGCTAGGTAAGCAAAAAAAAAATGTATATTCAGCACATATTTTAGTTTTGTAACATTTGTATTTCAAATTAAAAAAAGTTTCTATATTTTTGAGTCATAGGAATTTTCTTAATAACTTAAGCCATTAAAAGATAAAATTTTAGGTATTGGAAGATCATTTAAAAATTTTATATATTACTGGTTTCCATATTACACTTAAAAAGTCTTTAATTCCTAATTTAAATTACATTATCAAAATTACTAATAATCATTGTTATGGTGCAATTGTTATATTTAACAAAATTTTTGAAATATATACAATTATAATTTATAATATTTCTAAATAATTTATATATATATATATATATATATATATATATATATATATATATTAAATGACAATGAAGATACAAATAATATCAAAATAATAAATTTGAATTTAACGGCCCATATCACAAAACAAATTGAAATAATTCAATTCTGATTCAAAATTTGAAATCCTTGGAGTTTTTTTACATAATATACATCAATTTCAACTAATTAAACCCAATGGTACAACTTGGTTTAAAAAATATATAAATAATGGTCCAAATCTTACAAAAATTATTATTGTTTACTAAGAAATTTTGATTTTAAGTGCCCATATCTCCAAAAGTAATTGAAATATTTTAAATCTGTTTTAAAATTTGGAATCCTTAAAGTTTTCTGCATAATATACATCAATTTTAATTTATTTAACCAGGTGGTACAGTTTGGGTTAAACAATATATAAAAAATGATCCAAATCTCACAAAAATTATTGTTGTTTATTAGCAAATTTTGACTTTAAGTGCCCATATCTCAAAAAGTAATTGAAATATTTTAAATCTGTTTCAAAATTTGGAATCCTTAAAGTTTTCTGCATAATATACATCAATTTTAATTTATTTAACCAGGTGGTACAGTTTGGGTTAAACAATATATAAAAAATGATCCAAATCTCACAAAAATTATTGTTGTTTATTAGCAAATTTTGACTTTAAGTGCCCATATCTCAAAAAGTAATTGAAATATTTTAAATCTGTTTTAAAATTTGGAATCCCTAAAGTTTTTTGGATAATATACATTAATTTTAATTTATTTAACTCAGTGGTACAACTTGGGTTAAACAATATATAAAAAATGGTCCAAATCTCACAAAAATTATTGTTGTTTATTAACAAATTTTGACTTTAAGTGCCCATATCTCAAAAAGTAATTTAAATATTTTAAATCTGTTTCAAAATTTGAAATCCTTAAAGTTTTCTGCATACTATACATCAATTTTAATTTATTTAACCCGGTGGTACATTTTGGGTTAAACAATATATAAAAAATGGTCCAAATCTCACAAAAATTTATATTGTTTATTAACAAATTTTGACTTTAAGTGCCCATATCTCGAAAAATAATTGAAATATTTCAAGTCTGTTTTAAAATTAGGAATCCGTAAAGTTTTTTGGATAATATACATCAAGTTTAATTTATTTAACACAGTGGTACAATTTGGGTTAAACAATATATAAAAAACGAACCAAATCTTAAAAAATATTATCAAATTTTGACTTTAAGGACTCATATTTCTAAAAATAATTCATATAATTTAAATCCTTGATGTTTTCTGCATAATATACATGCATTTTAACTTAGTTAATCTAGTGGTTAAATTTTGGTTAAACTATATATAAAAAATTGCCCACATCTCAAATAGATTATTTTGTTTATTCCCATATCTCGAAAAGTAATTGAGATAATTTAATTATCTTTCATAATTTGGAGTTTTTTGTATAAGATACAACAATTTTAATTACTTTCGTACAGTGGTTAAATTTTTTTTCAAAAAAAAAATGGTCGGTATATCAAAAATGTTTTTTTTTTAGTTTAAGAGCTTATATCTCCGATACTAATTGAGATATTTAAATTCTGTTTGAAAATTTGGAATCCTTGGAGTTTTCTACATAATACACAAGAATTTTAATTTATTTAAAAAAATGGTACAATTTTGGTTGAAGGATATTCAAAAAATGGTACAATCATCAAAGAAATAACAGTTTATTTGCAAATTTTGACTGTCAGAGCCCATATCTCGAAAATTAATTGAGCTAATTCAATTCTGTTTGAAAAATTGAAAAGATTGAAGTTTTTTGCATAATATACATCAAATTCAATTTATTTTGTACACTAGTTCAAAGTCTGTAAACAAAAGAATGAAATATGGTCGACATTACGAAAATATATACAATTTGACAATTTTTAAACAAATATTAGTATACAATTTGACATGTATAATTCATAAAACATATTTCTAAACAATTTTATTATTTTATTTGCGAAATATTAGCAAAAGTTTTGGCGAAACTTTCCTACGTATTCGTAAGGTTACTTGTAACATTTACCGTTTTTGTTTGATCTTCTTTTTGGTACGCGCCGTATATAATTAAGAAAGGTCCGTTTTTTTTGGAATGACGCACTGAAACAGGTTCTCAAGCGAACAAAATTCACAGTCAACAAAAAAATGATAAAAATGTGCACTAAAAAATGTAGCAAATACTACGTATGTGTCAATCAAAAATATTATAATTATGTACGTAATTTGTTGCTTAAAAAGTTTTTGAATAATTATTCTTTTTGTAATCCAATTATTGTTAAAAAACAAGCAAATTATTTTGGCATAAGCTAGAAGGCCATGGTATTAAATTTAAGCAATTTAAGAAGAAAAACAATGTCAACAATGATTTACATAAAAATTTTATGCTTAATTGTATATATATTTGGAAATTTACAAACATTATAAATTTTTCCATAATGGCTCATTGGATAATTTGTACAGAACAAGTTTTATTTTTTCTAGTTTTCGTATATTATTTATAAATACATTAAAATTATGAAATTATCAAAAACATTTAAGGTCCCTAGAATCCGATTATAACATATTTACGATGATGTCCGCGTGCGTGCGTGCGTGCGTGCGTGCGTGCGTGCGTGCGTGTGTGTGTGTGTGTGTGTGTGTGTGTGAGAGAGAGAGAGAGAGTATGTGTGTGTGTATGTGTGTGAATGTTGGTTCCACGATTTCTCAAATACTATAAGACTTAAGACATTTTCAACTACGGATTCCTCAATCTAACAATAATGGGAAGAGTTGATTAAGTTTTGGTAACAATTGGACAACCGGAAGTAGTAGTTACAAGAAAAAAATCATCTAAGTATTATTTATCGAAAATTTATGCAAATACTTATATTAAAGAACGTTAAATTCTTTATTCGATAAATATAAATTCATTATTACATCTTCTATAGATTTAGAGATAAAGAAATGCATATAAAATAATTTGATGTAAAAAATCTCAGATCAAACTACTTCAAGGCAAGAAATTCAAATGTTTGTAATTGACACATAAATGTCACTGTCAAAAATATTTGTATGCCACTGTCAAAAATATTTGTATATCATTATGAAAATAAAAAAAGTCAACAATGCAAAAGAATATACGTAAAAAAGAATATAAAAGTAATTTGTGAAGAAATGACGAATATAAAGAAATTGTATGTATTGTACATTAAATATTAAAATATCCCATAGATTTTACAAATATATGTGAGAATTATTTTGTAGTGAGACATGAATATATGTATTTAAAAATATTTTTGTTTTATTCATACAACCACATAAAATATCTGGCGAGAGGTTATGTGCTGGCCACATCAGAATTATTGTAAATTAATTTATCAAAGTTTTAATATTGGACCAACAAAATTAAATTTTACATATATTATGCAAAAAACTTTTATAATTCAATTATCTCTTTTAGTTTTCGAGATATAACTCTTCAAACTCAACAACACCAAACTAATTTTTTTACAGGACATGGAATCTACGTCATCAACTACCCTCCCAATGATGGATTTAGCAGCCAAAAGAAGACAATTGAAGTCACAACAAAGTACAGTCAGTTCTAGAAGGCAACAAGCAGTATGTGTTCGCCGGGCGTGCAAATCTTATGGGCCCAAAAAAAATTCCAATGTCGTATTGGATGGTTTGAATATGACTGTACCTAAAGGATGCATGTAAGTGGCTGACGTTTCCCTAGATGATGTTAAATTTACTTTCCGGATCGTATACTTTTCTGCTAAGATATGCCCAAAAGTTGAGTCTTGAGTACTTCGAATGATTCTGCTATTCGTTTTGGGGGCAAAATTTGATGGCAAAAGTTTGAGTCGCTCATTGTTTATTATATTAACTAGCGTAACCTCGAGTTTTCCCTAGGGCTCCGCCGATAGTGTTTTATAATAGTTCATAGGCACATCTAATCCGTCTATGCCCAATTTAAAACCAAAGTGCTGACGCTAACAGTCTTGTAAGATACCCAAGTTCTCCCTTCTCTCAAACGAATTAACAATGTACAAAAACAAAGGCCAATCAACCTCGAGTTTTCCCTAAGGCTCCGCCGATAGTGTTTTATAATAGTTTATAGGCACATCTAATCCATCTACGCACAATTTAAAACCAAAGTACTAACGCTAACAGTCTTGCAAGATACCCAAGTTCTCCCTTCTTTCAAACGAATTAACTTTATGCAAAAATAAAGACCAATCAACCTCGAGTTTTCCCTAGGGCTCCGCCGATAGTGTTTTATAATAGTTTATAGACACATCTAATCCATCTACGCACAATTTAAAACCAAAGTACTAACGCTAACAGTCTTGCAAGATACCCAAGTTCTCCCTTCTTTCAAACGAATTAACTTTATGCAAAAATAAAGACCAATCACCCTCGAGTTTTCCCTAGGGCTCCGCCGATAGTGTTTTATAATAGTTTATAGGCACATCTAATCCATCTACGCACAATTTAAAACCAAAGTACTAACGCTAACAGTCTTGCAAGATACCCAAGTTCTCCCTTCTTTCAAACGAATTAACTTTATGCAAAAATAAAGACCAATCACCCTCGAGTTTTCCCTAGGGCTCCGCTGATAGTGTTTTATAATAGTTTATAGGCACATCTAATCCGTCTACGCACAATTTAAAACCAAAGTACTAACGCTAACAGTCTTGTAAGATACCCAAGTTCTCCCTTCTCTCAAACAAACTAACTTTATGCAAAAAATCCAATCAACTTGTCAGAAATTTTGACAAATGTGTCTAACAGTCCTTAACTAGACTTCTCATTTGATACCAAACACGACATGCGGCACAGTATACATAGGTGAAACAGGAAGGAGTGTTCACACTAGATTGTCAGAACACAAACGCTGTCTGCGTAATGGTATGGTATTAACATATGCGGTCGCAGAACACCAACACAACACAGGACATAACATCTTATTTGAAAATTCCCGCATTTTAGCTCCTGTCCCTGAGTTTTACAGACGTAAATACAGGGAAACTTTAGAAATATGGAAACATCCTAATAATATCAATCGGGATTATGGCTATTTCTTGAGTGGAAACCGGTGATTCTCGGAACACGACACGCCCAATCTACCATTACGAACTCGATTCCCATTGGTCCTCATTAGCTTTGCTCATCTACCGTATCTTTAGATTAGTATATAACTGTCTTCTCGGCCTTCCTTTCGACACTTGGCTTATTTGGCCTCTAGCGTGGTTTACACGTCGGGTAACCTTGTAAACTGAGTCTCCCCCTCTTGTTGCTTAAACTCGGCCTCTAGCGTGGTTGACACGTCGGGTAACCTTGTTTAAGACAGTACTATCCCCCTTGCTCCTGAAGATGTCCCATACGAAACGTTGAGCTCTGGCTCAAAATATGACACAGTCCATTCCCGGAAAACGAATATTTCTCATATTTTCTGCTACTTCTTTTCCCTTCCAAATGTGCACCCACGTTAAATATTCCGCTTCCAAATTATCGATGCCATACTTCTTTGAGATTTTCTTCACGATATCTGGATCCACAGCATACTTCTTAATGTTCATCGGGTATAATCGTAATATGGAAAACGCAACACTAGTATGTTGGGAAAAACGTTTCCTCTGTGAGTTTGTCGACCTGTTATCCTTTAAACTTTAATTTCAATATCAAATTCCGCAGCTAAATCTAAGCTGGTTTTAAAATTTTTCCCTTTCTTCCTTAAATGATGATATTAAATCTTCAATATGTTTTTGTATACCCAACAAATCTATTGGTATTTCTTGCAACTTGATTGTTACTGGTTCTAGATGCGACAAATATGTTGCTATTATGTTAAGACAGATTCAAATTCAATAAATATAACAAGTAGATCCCCGCAAAACCTTGCATAGGCACATGCAGGGTGCGTCGTAGGGCGTATATTATTTCTCTGGGTATGCTAGTTGCTGTTCTAAACTGTAACTAGGTAAAGGTACGCGCAGCGAATGCACATGCCTGCGAGTAGTTACATACATATGTACATGGACAGGCGCCGATTTATGCTTATGCATTGTGTCCGAATCCGAAATGTTTATTTTGTGCAATTGCATTTTGCATACTAATAAATATTAAGTTAAATATTCATATACAGCCTTTAATGACATATACAAAATATAGAAGAAAGTAAAATTCGTATATTGTAAGAGAGTTGACTTTAGGGCCGTTATAAAATAAATCTGAAATAGTTTCTTAAAAAAAATTGTGGTTGAACTTAATTACCATAAAGGGGGGCAAGCGCCCCCCTTGCCCCCCCTAAAAGGAGCCCATAGTTAGTCCTGCAGAAAAAATTTCATTTGATACCAAACACATTAATACATAATACGCCTTCTTTTTTGATATTAGCAGATACACATATATTAATGTTTATTTAAAATGACGTATTTCTACAATTCTGTAAAGTTGTTAAAGTAAATATTAAATAAACGACTTATTTGATTTATGATTCAGTGACAAAGAGTAACTTCCTTTTAAAAAAAATATTTAGCACATATTTGCACTTTGGTATACAATATAAACATATTTTATTTTCCATTCTTTAATTTGTAAATACAAGGTTAAAACGTATATTACACAATGTTAAATGATTTTTTTAAATTAATACTCATTTTTTGACGTCAGCAGTTACCTTACATTTGGTGTCAAGACTTTTGGAACATTTCTTGCTAATTAATTTTTTGTTGCCCTGACCAAAATTAATAAGTAGTTTTGTTTAAGACAATTACACGTTTCGACTTTATTGTTTCGATTATTGTTTTTGTCCTACGTCCCAGAAAATTAAATTTCCCTATTCCCGAGAGCTTGCAGCTAGATGGTTTGGATGCTCTTAGAGCAGGGATGGCGAACCTTTACGTATCAACGTGCCATTTTTCTAAAGAAATGTTTAATGAGGTCATAGACGTGCCAACAAATAATTTTGACTTTGTGATTATTGGGAAACTAATAATAATAATAAATACTATCAACTCAAAACTCTTTATTTACTACAAAAAAATAGGAACATTTTGCAATGTTTCAATTATACGCGTAATTTAAATTAAAGTAAAATTAGTGTGACTTCTGTTGTTGCAGATTAGATGACAAATAACATATGTTAGGGTTGTAAGATGTTACTTTTAGCAGAATGCATGCTGAACTGGAGTCATCTGTCAAACGGTTTCTAATCGAGTCGTTAATATTATTCATCTCTGAAAATAATGACTCGCAGGCATAGGTTGATGAAAATATTGTTAAAATAATATATGCCAGCTTCTTCAAACAATTAAATGTGTCTGGTAACGCATTCCATGTTTCCAAAATTTTGTTATTAGCATTTTCACTTATATTACTTGTCAATCTTTCTGTTTCAATTAATTGTAACTCTTTCCTTGTTTCAATAAATTTTTGAATCCATATTGAACTAGACTGGAAATCAATCAGCTGCATTTCAAATTCTTCAATTTCCAACCAATCGAATTGGGACAAATTCAGTTTATCAAATGACCCGCACACCGCACCTGAACATTCCGTAGCGTAGGGATCACTCGCGTTCGCTCGTCATATAATACCTACTTCACACTTTTTTTCGTAGTGCATCATAATGAATTTTGTGATCAGTGACGTGCCCAAAATATTGTGACGTGCCATTGGTTCGCCATCCCTGTCTTAGAGTAACTGGCGCCCTTAATAATCCTCCCGGCATAGTTAGGACCACCCCGTCTCTTTCTTGATCGCTAGCCGAAACCCAAACTACTCGGTAATTCTATATATTCTGCCGGGAGAGAAATTGATATCTGAAAGGTGTCAGGTCGTATTTTTTCGATATTGTGAACTATAATCTATCCATTTTAACTATAGAGTGGTGTAAAAATAGGAGCAGTTTGATCTTCGCACCAGTGTATAGTTAAAACGGATAGAGTTTAGGTATGCATTCTGCTCATTCTAACGTGAAATAAAATTTATGACAATCGTCGTTATTTATTTAATTTGATATTACAAACTGTCATTTGTTTTAACGGCGCGTTAAAGTCAAAATATGTCAGTACAAAATAATTTGACATTACTTACATTCTATGGTCTCAGCTACTCGAAAACTCAGCATGGCTTGTTTCTGTAAAAAAAAAAATGCAATTTAAAATATCTAAATATATAACATTTTTTAATTGACTTATATTTATATTTTTTTAAATTAATATTAATAGCTAAACCTTGAATTTATTTTAATTATAACATATATCAATCCAATTCTTAATATTTCTAATTTTGACATTGACATTTTATATTCATGGACATGTTTTTACCTAAATTCATAAGTGATTTTAGGAAAAATACATTTTCCACGTAATTTCGCACAGAAATTAAAATAGGTTGCAAAATAATATTAATGATCAATTTTTGAATTTAATAAGTCATATCATAAAAATAAATCGAGATTTCTGCATAATATATATTAAAAATCCTCAGCAGTTGGTAGAGCACTATCCCGGCAAGGTAGGAGTCTCGGGTTTGAATCCCGATGACTACAATTATTCACAATTTATTTTTAATATATGTTAATTTGGTGCAAGAATATATAAAAAATGGACCAACACTCAAAAAATATTGTTTATTAACAAATTTTAAATTAAAGGAGTCATATCTCGAAAACTAATTGAGATAATTAAATTCTGTTTGAAAATTTAAAATCCTTGAAGATTTCTGCATATATGTCAATTTTGTATTTTTTGGTCCTCTGATACAATTTTTGTAAAAAGAAGTCTTAAAAATGATCCAAGTCTCAAAAAAATTAATTGAATATTTTTTTGTTCAAAAATCTGTTAATACTATGTAGATTGCCACACCCAGAAATGGGTAATAAAACGCGATGATGTATTTATTATTATAATTATTGATTACAACAATGATTAACAACAATAAAAAATTATTACAACAATTGATATGTTATGTAAAGTTAGCTGATAGATTATTATAAAAGACAAGCAAAATGTAAACTTTCTTTAAGGAAGAAACACTTTCTCCAAAATATTTGGTCACCTTGACCTAAAAATTAAAAATTTTACTTTCATCTTATATAATAACGATTACATTTAAAATTTTGAAACATTTAATATTTCCTTGTTAATTTGCTTGCATTTTTGTTTAACAAAAATTCATTTCCTCATCTTCAAATATAATATTCGATAAACATGAATTTATTTATTTATAAATTTTTGTGTTTAGGAAGCCATATCTCAAAAATTAATCGAGTTATTTCAATTCTGATTGAAAATTTGGAATTCTTGAACTTTTTTGCATAATATACTTCAATGTTAATTTGTTTAACCCAGTGGTCCAATTTTGGTTAAACAATATATAAAAAATAGTCCATTAATATTTGATATGAAAAATTTAAAATTCTTATTTATAAATTTTTGTGTTTAGGAACCCATATCTCAAAAATTAATTAAGTTATTTCAATTCTGATTAAAAATTAGGAATCCCTGTACTTTTCTTCATAATATACTTCAATTTTAATGTATTTAACCTAGTGGTACAATTTTGGTTAAGCAATATATAAAAAATAGTCCATTAATATTCGATATGAAAAATTTAAAAATCTTATTTATAAATTTTTTTGTTTAGGAGCCCATATCTCAAAAATTAATCTAGTTTTTTCAATTCTGATTGAAAATTTGGAATCCCTGTACTTTTCTTCATAATATACTTCAATTTTAATGTGTTTAACCTAGTGGTACAATTTTGGTTAAACAATATATACAAAATAGTCCTTTAATATTCGATAAATTTTTGTGTTTAGGAACCCATATCTCAAAAATTATTCGAGTTATTTCAATTCAGATCAAAAATTTGGAATCCCTGAACTTTTCTTCATAATATACTTTAATTTTAATGTGTTTAACTTAGTAATACAATTTTAGTTAAACAATATATAAAAAATAGTCCATTAATATTAGTCATGAAAAATTAAAAAATCTTATTTATAAATTTTTGTGTTTAGGAACTCATATCTCAATAATTAATTGAGTTATTTCAATTCTGATTGAAAATTTGGAATCCCTGTACTTTTCTTCATAATATACTTCAATTTTAATGTGTTTAACCCAGTGGTCCAATTTTGGTTGAACAATATATAAAAAATAGTCCATTAATATTCGATAAATGTTTGTGTTTAGGAACCCATATCTCAAAAATTATTCGAGTTATTTCAATTCTGATTGAAAATTTGGAATCCCTGTACTTTTCTTCATAATATACTTTAGTTTTAATGTATTTAACCTAGAGGTCCAATTTTGGTTAAACAATATATACAAAATAGTCCATCTATATTCGATATGAAAAATTTAAAAATCTTATTTATAATTTTTTGTGTTTAGGAGCCCATATCTCAAAAAATAATTGAGATATTTCAATTCTGATTAAAAATTTGGAATCCTTGAACTTTTTTGCATAATATACTTCAATTTTAATTTACTTAACCCAGTGGTCCAATTTTGGTTGAACAATATATAAAAAATAGTCCATTAATATTCGATAAATTTTTGTGTTTACGAGCCCATATCTCAAAAAATAATTGAGTTATTTCAATTCTGATTGAAAATTTGGAATCCCTGAACTTTTCTTCATGATATACTTTAATTTTAATGTGTTTAACTTAGTAATACAATTTTAGTTAAATAATATATACAAAATAGTCCATCAATATTCGATATGAAAAATGTAAAAATCTTATTTATAAATTTTTGTGTTCAGGAACCCATATCTTAAAAATTAATCGAATTATTTCAATTCTGATTGAAAATTTGGAATCCCTGAACTTTTCTGAATAATATACTTCAATTTTAATGTATTTAACCTAGTGGTACAATTTTTGTTAAACAATATATAAAAATAGTCCATTACTATTCGATAAATTTTTGTGTTTAGGAACCCATATCTCAAAAGTTATTCGAGTTATTTCAATTCTGATTAAAAATTTGGAATCCTTGAACTTTTCTGCATAATATACTTCAATTTTAATGTATTTAACCTAGTGGTCCAATTTTGGTTAAACAATATATAAAAAATAGTCCATTAATATGAAAAATTTAAAAATCTTATTTATAAATTTTTGTGTTTAGGAGCCCATATCTCAAAAATTATTCGAGTTATTTCAATTCTGATTGAAAATTTGGAATCCCTGAACTTTTCTGCATAATATATTTCAATTTTAATGTATTTAACCTAGTGGTACAATTTCGGTTAAACAATATATACAAAATAGTCCAAACCTAAAACAATTATTGTTGTTTATTAGCAAATTTCATGTTGCAATTTTTAAGATAATCGAATTTAGTTTAAAAATTTGAAGTCCTGCATACCAAAATAAATGTTTCTTTTTAGTTACGGACTTTTGGGCTCTAGTGGTTGCGGTAAAACAACATTATTAAGTTGTATCGTAGGTCGTAGACGTCTCGATTCCGGCGAAATTTGGGTCCTTGGTGGTCGACCAGGTTCTCGCGGGTCTGGGGTCCCCGGGCCCAGAATAGGGTATATGCCTCAGGTAACGATATAATGGAGTGCTTGTTCCTGATTTTTAACATTTAATATTTCATAGGATATTGCTTTATATTCTGAGTTTACCATTCGAGAAACTTTATTGTATTTTGGTTGGGTTTGCGGCATGAAAAAAAGTGAGGTAAGGGTCACATTAACGTCTGTTCCAAAAGGCGCTAATACGTTGCTATATATTGGTCAACTTTTTGACTTTTGACAGATTGATGAAAAAGTCGACTTTTGGGTCAATTTTTTGATGCTGCCATCTGCTAATAGACCTGTCAAAAATTTAAGTGGCGGCCAACAACGTAGGGTCAGTTTTGCCGCTGCTTTGATACATGATCCCGAACTATGTATTTTGGATGAACCTACAGTAGGCGTAGACCCTCTGCTTAGACAAAAGTAAGTCCAATTATACCCTAGCTAAACGAGTGTATGGGAATTTTGAAATATTTTTGATGAAATTGATGTATTTGAGTTTTTAGTGTTTAGGGCTGAATTTGTGTATGAATGAAAATACAAAAAAATGTGTCAAATAAAAGTTGGAGAAGAATATATTCCCGACTTTTTTTATTTGAGACTTTTTTTGTACAACGCTTCAGTTTTGAGAAAAAATTATTTTAAGCAATACTTAGCCAAAAAAATTAACATGTTTTTATTTTTTATAGTATATGGGATCATTTAGTATCAATAACGAGGAAAAGTAATAAAACTGTTATTATTACTACTCATTATATAGATGAAACCAAACAGGCAACCTTGGTAAGTTTAAATTTAATTATATTCCGGCAAAAAGTGGCAATTATTTGGCCATTTTGGGTTAAGAGGCTATAACTTCAAAATTATAAAATCTAATCGTCTAATTTTAACCATACAACGTACACACAAACCCGCGCGCGCCCGCACCCGCACACACACACACACACACACACACACACACATACACACACACATACACACACACACACACACACACACACACACACACACACACACACACACACACACACAAACGGCGCAATACCGTTTTCCGACCATTTTATGTTTAAATTATTATAACTCCAAAACGAAAAAATATATTTCAAATCCGAAAAAAAAATTTAAATTCAGCATACTTTATTTAGTAAATGGCCTAATTTTTAATTATTTTTGTTAACTGGTCTAATAGTTATAAAACGCCAAATATGTAACACTTTTTGAGTTAATGAAAATACCGTTTTCCGACCATTTTTTGTTTAAATTGTTATAACTTCAAAACCAAAAAAAATAATTCAAATCTGAAAAAAGATTTGAATTCAGCATGCTTTATTTAGTAAATGGCCTTATTTTTAATTATTTTTGATAACTGGTCCAAAAGTAGTAACACTTTTTGAGTTAATGGAAATACCGTTTTCCAACCATTTTTTGTTTAAATTGTTATAACTCCAAAACAAAACAAAATATTTCAAATCCGAAAAAAGATTTGAATTCAGCATACATCATTTGGTAAATGGCCCAATTTTTAATTATTTTTGATAACTGGACCAATAGTTGTTAATAGCCAAATATGTACCATTTTTTGAGTTAATGGAAATAACGTTTTCCGACCATTTTTTGTTTAAATTGTTATAACTGCAAAACAAAACAAAATATTTCAAATCTGAAAAAAGATTTGAATTCAGCATACTTTATTTAACAAACGACCCAATTTTTAATTATTTTTGATAACTGGCCCAAAAGTTATTAAACACCAAACATGACCATTTTTTGTACTTGTCAAAATAATGCCTGTTTTTTTTACTATGTTAATCATGACTGTTACACGGATTGAGGACTAGATTATATTATTATTTTTTATGTATTTCAGATTGGTTTGATGCGTGGTGGTTATTTCTTAGCCGAAGAATCGCCGGAGAGGTTAATTCAACAATGGGGAGCAGAGTCTTTAGAAGATGTCTTTCTTAAATTAAGTGTCATTCAAAATATGGGAAAACGTAGACGTTCATCCATTGCTCATGACGTCATCGAGGCGATCACAGTGCCAACTGGTGCCATAAACGTAAAATACAATTGTTACTTATGTTATTATAGCAACAAAATAATCTTTAGGACATCGTAGTTCTGAAAAAAATGCCTAGCACAATAATGAAATTTGCACAGTTTATATTTATTTAAATAAAAATACAACACTACAAAATTCAATGAACGTATGTCTCGATTTGATTCTACAACTTTTATACGCTGTATGGTTAGTGTTGCACTTGACCTATTTACGGGCGGGTGACAGACTATCAACGACATACGGTCGCGCCAAAGGCAAATTCTATCCTCACATTTCTTTAAAAATTAAACTGTGCATCAATTTTTTTTTTGAAATTTTTTTTTTTTTAGGAAGCTGCTGTTATTGACGATGAAATTGGAGAAATCTCAGGAGAATTTGGAGACAACATATCTATGTCTTCCAGGGGAGCTGGAAGAAGAGTTTCCCTAATTCCAGACGATATAGTGGAAAGCCCGCCAGAATTACCTCCCGATGATGATGTGTCCATGAAGTTTTGCGACTACTTCAAAATTGTCAATCCAGTACATTTAAAGGCTATGATATGGAAGAACTTATTATGGATGTGGAGAAATGTACCGTATGTGTCAATGAAATTTGGGCGCTATGGCATTTAAAATTATT
>OY720466.1:25020788-25043288 GCA_963082715.1 Harpalus rubripes | reverse complement strand
GCTTTGGTTTTTCAAGCTAATTATTCCGATGCTTTCAATAATCGAATAGATTATGGCAGAAATGCATATGAATGGGATATAGACAATTCTGATATATCCGTTTACCAGGATAAGTCCAGTAAGTATACAAGGCCTGTCTAAAAAAAATCAGACCCATTTTAATTTCGACAATGACCAAAATTCGGCCTTGGGGATATACTTCCATTACTGTGGACAGTGGCGCCGCCCTACTGTGATAATTTTGCGCGGGAAAATTGAAGGTCGAATTCTTTTATACAGGCTCCAAAAAAACTATAATCATATAATCTGTTTCCATGGGGTTACGCTAGAAATTTTATTTTAGATCAACAAATATCTATAATTTTATGGAGAGATTTGCATTATGCATTCATTGAATACGCACAAGAATATTTAAGAAGTTGCAACTACCCAGGGGAAGTAGCTAATATACCTTTAAAAGTATTTTATAATTAACTAAAATTTTACCACCGAATTTAAAAATTTTGTTTACAGTTTAACGAACCTATTTACGGAGACAAGATCCCCAACTTTACAAACTTTGCCGCCCCTGGTATCATCTTAACGTACGTAGTACCAACCGTAAAAAATAAAAACCCTAACTAACAAAAGATTTTTAGGATTATTTTCTTTTTGGCCGTGGCACTTACTTCAGGGGCCATGTTACTAGAAAGAAATGAAGGTAGTTTAGAAAGATCACTAGTAGTTGGTATTACTGGCATGGAATTGTTGTTCAGTCATGTTATTACCCAATTTATGGTAGTAGCGGGGCAGACGGCTTTCGTGTTGATATTTTGTTTTGCCTTTTTTGGAATTACGAATCATGGACCATTTGGTTTGGTCTTATTATTGGCCTTACTGACGGGTCTATGTGGCATGTGCTATGGTAAGTGCTTTTTTGGTACCAGAAATTTTTTAAATGGACAATACCTGCCACTAGCTCTATATTAACAATCTATGTCAAAGCTTAAGCCATCTTTCCTTAAACTATAGTCCATTCAAAAATTTCTGATTACCTATGTCACACATGTAAACACCATTTTGGGGGAATTTTAGGTTTTGTAGTGGCAATCGTGTGTGACACCGACCGCACCGCCACCTACCTAGCAATGGGTAGTTTCCTACCAATTGTAATGCTCTGTGGTATTATCTGGCCCATCCAAGGAATGTACCAAGTTCTACAAATAATTTCTTATGTTTTGCCCCTGACGAAATCTACCGAAAGTTTACGAAGTATTTTACAGCGAGGGTGGGGTATTGCAAATCCAGTGGTTTATGCTGGTTTTGTGTCAACTTTAATATGGATTTTAATTTTCTTAACTTTAAGTATATTGTTACTGAAATTTAAAAAGGGTTAAAAATAGTTTGTTTTATAATTCAGGGTTCTGTGATTACTATTTATAAGTGTAAGCCATATATTATTTAATTTTATATTGTATTGCAAAAATAAAATGTACTTTTAAGTGTATCTTTGTATGCGTTGTTGTTTGTACCTACCGTCATACTATAGGTAAATAAACGAGGTAGGCTATGAAAACATTTTATATAATATTGAGTAATCGAGTTAGTAATAGTGGACAAAATAAAATGAACCCCTGTATATATATATATATATATATATATATATATATATATATATATATATATATATATATATATATATATATAATGTTGCGTGGGCAGCTTGGGTGGGCATGTTGCGTGGGCAGTTTGGGTGGGCATGTTGCGTGGGCAGTTTGGGTGGGAATGTTGCGTGGGTAGTTTGGGTGGGCATGTTGCGTGGACAATTTGGGTGGGCATGTTGAGTGGGCAGTTTGGGTGGGCATGTTGCGTGGGCAGTTTGGGTGGGCATGCTGCGTGAGCAGTTTGGGTGGGCATGTTGCGTGGGCAGTTTGGGTGGGCATCATAAAACACTATCGGCGGAGCCATAGGGTAAACTCGGCGAAACCGAGGTTAGGCTAGTATATATACTAATGTATATATATATATATATATATATATATATATATATATATATATATATATATATATATATATATATATATATATATATGTGTGTGTGTGTGTGTGTGTGTGACGATTTTTATGGACCCGGTAACTCAAAAACTACAATTCAAAAAATTATAGTTCTTTCATATTCCTATATATATATATATATATATATATATATATATATATATATATATATATATATATATATATATATATATATATATATATATATATATATATATATATATATGTACTACTCTTGCCTTAGGACTTGTCACTTTAATGAGACGAACTTAAATGTGATGGCGGAAAAAAATTCAAGATGGCGGTCTCCAAGATATTAATAGCAACTTATATGTTTCGACGCCGCGGGCAACACCCTGTATTTGGCAAAGGAAGGTAAGTCAACAACAGAAAAAATGTGATGAAAAAATATGTTTATTTAACCAAATTTATCATTCTAAATATATATAATAAATTTAATATGCCAAAATCTTAAAAATAAACTTAATTCTAAATACAGGCATTAAACAAAATACATTCAATAAAAATATTTGACATACATTATATATTTAATAATAATTAACAATAATTATTTTAAAAAATTGTTATATTTTATAAAAAAAATAACATTACTTAGAGAATTAAAATGTTTATTAAAAAAATATGATTATAGGGTCTTCAGTAGTATATTTTTAAATTGCAAAATTTTATTATTTGCAGGAAAAAAATACATATATTTATTTGGGATCAACAGTAATTTTTACGCCGTCTTCAAACAACTCATCATCCTCATGCATAATTTTAATATGTCTAACCAAAATGGCGCCCAAATTAAACTTCCGCCCACAATATTTACAGACATGTTTCCGCTCATTTGTATGAACAACCAAATGCCTCAACAAATTAGACTTTGTCAAAAAGACTTTAGGACATTCAGTACATTGAATAATCTTTTCGGACGCCGTATGGGTCTTTTTGTGGTTTCTAAGATGGCGCTGTTTAGTGAATGTCTTGTCGCAAAATTCACAGGGGAGTTTTGGCGCGAAATTCGAATGTTGCAACATATGTCGCTTGTAATATAAAACGGTTTTAAACGATTTTAAACAAAGTTTACATGTGTAAATTTTGTTGCGATGTATTCTTGTTACATGGGACTGTAACTGGTCTTTAGTTGTGAATATATGCGGGCAATATTTACACGGAAAATTGTAAATACCAGAATGGATCAATAAATGTAAATCTAATTTAATTTTGTTTAAGAATGTTTTGTCGCACTTCTCGCATTTTAATTCAGTTGTTTCTTCAGTTTCTTGCTGAATATCATTTGTGACGTCATTTGAAAACATGTCAGCATCAATATGTGTTTTTAAATGTCTGTTTAAATGCATAGCAAGTTTAAAAGTGCGATTACAAAATTCACATTTTAAATTCGACTGGCAATTTTTTTTCTGGTGATGTCGCAACTTGATTTTATTTGAGAATTGAATTTGACACTTTTGACATTTGTGCTCGGTATGGGCGCTGTCAATATGTTTATTATAATTGACAGAACTCGAAAAATATTGGTCACATTGTTCGCAATGAATTTTCATGTCGTTGTGATTTCTGCAAGTTTGACTGCGTATATGAAGGGATAGTGCCTTTTTGGTGTCAAAGACTTTTTGACATGTGTCACAAGTGAAATTAGTATGAAAACGTTTGAAATGTTTGACATATACGTCATTTCTCGAAAAATCGGTGTGAATTTTTTTGGGACGACCCCGTTTGGCAACAACCGTATTACAATATTTTAAAGTTTTTTGAAATTCTTCCAAATTTTTCGGGTCGACAGTCGCTGATGTTATTTCCCGCTCTAAATTCAAATTTTCTTTAATTATATTTTCTTTCGAATCGACACTTTGTCTCCGCGATGAATATCGCGTTTCAAAATTTTTCAAATGTTTATTTGTACGATGAAGAATCAAATTATGTTTTGACGTATATCCTTTATTACATAAATTACATTTATATTTTTTATAATCGGTACTATGGAGCGCCATATGCAATTGAAAGCTTTGGCGGTTTTTCAAAACTTTTTTGCAAATTCTACACGGAATATTATGTGTCGGATGGCCTAATTTATGCCTTTTTAAATTTTGGAGGTTATAAAATATTTTTCCGCAATATACACATTCAAATTTTTCTTTTTCGTCCGAACTTTCCGAATTATTTTTACGGATAACTATTTTCAAACCGTTTTCATTTACCGCCAGTTTTTGATCGTCAACAATTTCATAATTTTCTTCAATTCGCGGTAAATTATTTATAAATTCCCGCTCATTTTCAACTTCATTCGTTTCTTCATTTGTTTCATCATTTGTTTCTTCTTCTTTTGTTTTGACTATAACCTCCAACAATTCATTTGTTTCGGTGTTTTCATCAACAATTTCCTCCATTTTCGGCACCTTTTGCACAAAAGGATTTGACAGCGTAAAATCAACAGTACTGACATTATTTTCAAATAATGTTTCATTTTCGTCATCATCAGCTGTCAAATCGAATATTTGATCGTCTTGTGTCAAATCAACATTCAAGACTCCATTTTGACAGCTAGGAATATATTGATGAACATTAACAGTGTTTGCTGACATATTTTGCAGTTTTTTGACACTTTTTTGATGATTCAAACTTTGAAGATAAGTTTGAAGCAATTCTTGCTTCTCCATAAACATTTTCTTAAATTCATAAACATTATTAATGTTCTCACAACATAGATCGCATAATAATTTACGACAATCATCAGGAATGTTCTAAAAAAAATAGTAAAACGTTAGCAATGATAACAAAATATTTGTAACATATCTTACGTAATAAAGACGACAATATGTTAGTTTTTCTTCATAGGAAATTTCGTTGATTGTTGTAGTTACTTCAATCAACGTGTTTTTGTTTTTTAAGCACGAAAAACAAAAGATATCCATGGAAAACATGATGTTAAATCGTTGACAAATGAAGGTGTAAAAGGTTTATTTATCTCTCAATAATGCCAACTGTTATATTTGAAATCTCTTCTTTTTTGTTCAATTGTTTTGTCAATGTTACCAACAGTCTGGTAACTAAATACACTAGACCGTAGTAGCATTGATTATTTATATTAAAACTAAAAGATTATCAAATTATTATTTTAAAAAAGCGTAGAAAATTACAGCAAAAAAACAACAAAAATAAACTAAATAATATTTGTTTAAACAGACCAGAAAAACGAGGACCCCATTGTTATTTATTATTTAAATACAAACTGATAAGAAATGAATCATTTGATAACAAATCTTACATATCTTATCAGTATTTCGTCATGTATAGTCAAAAATGGCAAACAAAATATTTTTGCTATTATATTCTTATATTTTTGTATTAAATACTGCAAAAACAAATAATATTATATGCCCGGAAGTCTGTATATGTGATATGAAAAATAATTTAAGAAGCGCCTTTTGTAATAACGAAAAATTGACAACAATTGAAAATGACATACCTGTAGAAGTACAATACTTAGATTTTTCTTTTAATATAATAAGTCAAATAAGTGATTTTGCTTTTAAAGTAAGTATTATATTAATTAATTTTTTATGTATGTTCCGCTCACCAAAAAAATTCAAGGCAAACTTTATTTATAGGAAATTTCATGTAGATTCCAAATTTTCAAACCGGAAGTTGTTAAGTTTAATCGTTCAAAAGTTACAGCCAAAAATATAAAAAATGAGCACGTCACAAAATTCCAAAATTTGATTTTGTGTTTATCATAGTGTACAATTTGTATTAATATTATTGGGAAGTTTAAATTTGGTACAAATACTAAAAAAAGTATGCCGAATTCAAATTTGAAAACAGATTTCAATTACCCGTTTTGGTTTTCAAGATATGTGCATTTGACAGCCTGTCAAATTTTTATTTATGCATTTGAAAATTTAAAAAAATGTTCTATGATTTGAAAAATATATATTTTATAGGAAATTTCATGCAGATATCATATTTTCAAACCGAAAGTTGTTAACTTTAATCGTTCAAAAGTTACAGCCAAAAATATAAAAAATGAGCACGTCACAAAATTTCAAAATTTGATTTTGTGTTTATCTTAGTATATAATTTGTACCAATATTTTTGGGCAGTTGAAATTTGGTACAAACACTAAACAAAGTATGCCGAATTCAAATTTGAAAACAGATTTCAAATACCTGTTTTGGTTTTCAAGATATATGCATTTGACACCCTGTCAAATTTTTTATTTATGCATTTGTAAATAATAAAAATTGTTCTAGTTTTTGAAAAATATATATTTTATAGGAAATTTCATGCAGATTTCATATTTTCAAACCGAAAGTTGTTAGCTTTAATCGTTCAAAAGTTACAGGCAAAAATATAAAAAATGAGCATGTCACAAAATTTCAAAATTTGATTTTGTGTTTATCTTAGTGTATAATTTGTACCAATATTTTTGGGCAGTTGAAATTTGGTACAAATACTAAACAAAGTATACCGAATTCAAATTTGAAAACAGATCTCAATTACCAGTTTTGGTTTCCAAGATATATGCATTTGACAGTCTGTCAAATTTTTTAATTATGCATTTCAAAATTTAAAAAATTGTTCTAGGATTTGAAAATATACATTTTATAGGAAATTTAATGCAGATTCCAAATTTTCAAACCGGAAGTTGTTAGCTTTAATCGTTCAAAAGTTACAGCCAAAAATATAAAAAATGAGCACGTCACAAAATTTCAAAATTTGATTTTGTGTTTATCTTAGTATATAATTTGTACCAATATTTTTGGGCAGTTGAAATTTGGTACAAATACTAAACAAAGTATACCGAATTCAAATTTGAAAACAGATTTCAAATACCTGTTTTGGTTTTCAACATATATGCATTTGACAGCCTGTCAAATTTTTATTTATGCATTTGAAAATAAAATATTTTGTTCTAGGATTTGAAAAATACATATTTTATAGGAAATTTCATGCAGATTCCAAATTTTCAAACCGGAAGTTCTTAAGTTTAATCGTTCAAAAGTTACAGCCAAAAATATAAAAAATGAGCACGTCACAAATTTTCAAAATTTGATTTTGTGTTTATCTTAGTGTACAATTTGTACCAATATTTTTGGGCAGTTGAAAATTGGTACAAATACTAAACAAAGTATACTGAATTCAAATTTGAAAACAGATTTCAAATACCAGTTTTGGTTTTCAAGATATGAGCATTTGACAGCCTGTCAAATTTTTATTTATGCATTTGAAAATAAAAAAAATTGTTCTAGGATTTGAAAAATATATATTTTATAGGAAATTTAATGCGGATTCCAAATTTTCAAACCGGAAGTTGTTAAGTTTAATCGTTCAAAAGTTACAGCCAAAAATATAAAAAATGAGCACGACACAAAATTTCAAAATTTGTTTTTGTGTTTATCTTAGTATAAAATTTGTACCAGTTTTTTTGGGCAGTTGAAATTTGGTACAAATACTAAACAAAGTATGTCGAATTCAAATTTGAAAACAGATTTTAATTACCAGTTTTGGTTTTCAAGATATGAGCATTTGACAGCCTGTCAAATTTTTATTTATGCATTTGAAAATAAAAAAAATTGTTCTAGGATTTGAAAAATATATATTTTATAGGAAATTTAATGCAGATTCCAAATTTTCAAACCGGAAGTTATTAACTTTAATCGTTCAAAAGTTACATCCAAAAATATAAAAAATGAGCACGACACAAAATTTTAAAATTTTATTTTGTGTTTATCTTAGTATACAATTTGTACCAATATTTTTGGGCAGTTTAAATTTGGTACACATACTAAACAAAGTACACCGAATTCAAATTTGAAAACAGATTTCAAATACCTGTTTTGGTTTTCAAGATATGAGCATTTGACAGCCTGTCAAATTTTTATTTATGTATTTGAAAATTAAAAAAATTGTTCTAGGATTTGAAAAATACAGATTTTATAGGAAATTTAATGCAGATTCCAAATTTTCAAACCGGAAGTTGTTAGCTTTAATCGTTCAAAAGTTACAGCCAAAAATATAAAAAATGAGCACGTCACAAAATTTCAAAATTTGATTTTGTGTTTATCTTAGTGTATAATTTGTACCAATATTTTTGGGAACTTGAAAATTGGTACATATACTAAACAAAGTGCACCGAATTCAAATTTGAAAACAGATTTCAAATACCAATTTTGATTTTCAAGATAAGAGCATTTGACAGTCTGTCAAATTATTTATTTGTGCATTTCAATTAAAAAATTGTTCTAGGATTTGAAAAATATACATTTTATAGGATATTTAATGCAGATTCCAAATTTTCAAACCGGAAGTTGTTATTTTTAACCGTTCAAAAGTTACAGCCAAAAATATAAAAAATGACACGTCACAAAATTTCAAAATTTGATTTTGTGTTTATCTTAGTGTACAATTTGTACAAATATTTTTGGAAACTTAAAAATTAGTACAAATACTAAACAAAGTATGCCGAATTCAAATTTGAAAACAGATTTCAATTACCTGTTTTGGTTTTGAAGATATACGCATTTGACAGCCTGTCAAACTTTTTATTTGTGCATTTCAATAAAAAAAATTGTTCTAGGATTTGAAAAATATATATTTTATAGGAAATTTCATGCAGATTCCAAATTTTCAAACCTGAAGTTGTTAAGTTTAATCGTACAAAAGTTACAGCCAAAAATATAAAAAATGAGCACGTCACAAAATTTCAAAATTTGATTTTGTGTTTATCTTAGTGTATAATTTGTACCAATATTTTTGGGCAGTTGAAATTTGGTACAAATACTAAACAAAGTATGCCGAATTCAAATTTGAAAACAGATTTCAATTACCAGTTTTGGTTTTCAAGATATGAGCATTTGACAGCCTGTCAAATTTTTTATTTATGCATTTGAAAATAAAAAAATTTGTTCTAGGATTTGAAAAATATTGTTATATTAAACATTTCTTCTAATAGTGTCAACCAAATATCTTTAAGAGGTTTTGAAGGAATGGACAAACTTCAAATTTTAGATTTGTCAAATAATGTATTACATAGCATACCAGAAGATGTTTTTGAAAATAATCAACAATTATTAAAATTATATTTAAATAATAATAAATTTGGATTTTTGGAGGCACAGCCATTTTTAAATTCACACACTATTCAAGTAAGTATATACACAATATATATACACGATCTTAATGTTTTTTTTTTTTAGGTTTTAGATATAAGTAACTGTGTATTAACTCATCTTCATCAAATAACATTTTCAAAACTGCCATCCTTAACTGATTTAAACATATCTCATAATTTTATAATTCAACTAAATTTAAACATTTTCCTAAACTTGCCAGATCTAAAATCCCTAATATTTACTGGTAACAAACTAAACTGCAACAACGATATGACAAACTTAATTCAATTTTTAAACAAAAGAAAAATAAAATTTGACAATGTCTGTCAAACAAAAAAATTTGAAAAACTCATAATTCAAGAAGTGACTACAGAAAAAAGTCATTTGTTGAACTGGAATTTTGACAATTGTGATATTGAGGTTAATGACATGTCAAATGACAAACTGTCAAATGACACAAACTGTCAAATTGTGCACGAAAGCAAACTGTCAACATATTTTATATTTATTTCGTTTTTTATTGGTTTTTTAATCGGTATATGTGTTGCATATTGTTATATTAATATTATTTATATTGTCAAACGAAAGAAAAAAAAATTGCAAAGAACAGTTATCCCAAAAATAAGGTATAGACGAGACGAACATTTATTAAACGAAACAACTTATAATTTGGGGCTGTCAACACCAATTTTGACGAGAAACAGAATAAATAGTATTGTCAATTAATTTATTATTAATAATAGAAAATTTTGTTTAATATCTGATGTTTTATTATTGAATCCCTGCCTTTTTAGTGATTACAATGTCCTATACATGGCAAGCAATGTCTTAAACTAAATTAATATAAATATATTTTATTTATTTTATTAATTTTATATATTTTATTAAAAGTTTAATGGTGACAGAAGTGATGCCAACATATCAAACTACAGTGAATTGTCAAATATAATTTAAAAATGTATATAACATTTGTTTTACATAATATTATACTGTAATTATATAATATATCAATTTTAAATAGTATATACCAATGGTATGTGTGTAAATTGATCAGATAAATTAATATAAATATGAAATATATTAATTTTATATATTTTATTAAAAGTTTAATGGTTACAGAAGTGATGCCAACATATCAAACTACAGGGAATTGTCAAATATAATTTAAAAATGTATATAACATTTGTTTTACATAATATTATACTGTAATTATATAAAATATTAATTTTAAATAGTATATACTAATGTTATGTGTGTAAATTGATCAGATAAATTAATATAAATATGAAATATATTAATTTTATATATTTTATTAAAAGTTTAATGGTTACAGAAGTGATGCCAACATATCAAACTACAGGGAATTGTCAAATATAATTTAAAAATATATATAACATTTGTTTTACATAATATTATACTGTAATTATATAAAATATTAATTTTAAATAGTATATACTAATGTTATGTGTGTTAATTGATCAGATAAATTAATATAAACATAACATATATTAATTTTATATATTTTATTAAAAGTTTAATGGTTACAGAAGTGATGCTAACATATCAAACTACAGTGAAATGTCAAATATATAATAGTATAATTTAAAAATGTATATAACATTTGTTTTACATAATATTGTACTGTATATATATAATATATTAATTTTAAATAGTATATTCTAATGATATGTGTATCAATTGATCAAAAACAAATAAATTAATATATGTTGTAAATATGTTAAAATAAAACTTGTTCATTTCTATAGTACTATTTTTAATTCATGTAATTTACATATTTTAATGTATTTACAATACATTATTATATAATAAATATAAAATATTTTAATTTTATATTTTTTGAATTGTGAGCAGTGTTGCCACAAGTACAATACAAAATTCCCCTATATGTATACAAAGATTTTATTGATATTATTGTTGTAATAAGAAGAAATATATACATTAATAATAATAAAAACAAATATATGAATTTTAATTTATATATTATTGTTGTTTTTATTATATTTGTATATAGATTTCGTTACTAAACCTGATATTATTTCTCATTGGTTTATTTCAAACTAACAGCTAATTCTATTGGTTGATGGATAATGTAACATAGAATATTATTGGTTCTTAAGAAAACATCTGGCACCCTTATTTATATTTGATTGGATGATATTCTTGAAATCTGATACTATTTGGTTTTGAACGAATACAAATCCGTCCTGGGGTTCATTTGTTCTTTCTAGTAACAAATTATATTTGGCCATATCTTTTATTTCATTGGTTGAAATGCAGGTAGATTCAAACACAAATTTACCCTTCTTATACCTTTTTCTTTCTAAATTGTGAAAAGATAACATGTTGTCTGATATTTGGTTGGTTGTAAAACAAATTAGAATCACCATAACTTTAACATGATTCGTTGAAAATAATCAATATTTCTTGAAGGCTACAAAAAATACCCTTCTTTCTTATTCATTGGTTTATACGACATAACATAGTTTACCTTTTTCTTACTGGCTTGAAAAAGGTAAGGCACTGTCAGATGTTTGGTTTCTTGAAGCTTAAATCTAATTAGGGTCACCCTATCTTTAATTTGATTGGTCGAAAATAATCAATATTTATGCAGGTCTAACAAAATGTATCCTTCTTTCTTATTTATTGGTTTAAAAGACAAAAACTAGTTTACCCTAATCTTATTGGTTTGTAAAAGACAAAACACTGTCTGGTATTTGATTGGTCAAGAATTGAAACAAAATAGAATCACCCTAACTTTGTTTTCATTGGATGAAAACAAATAAAAATTGTATGACATATTTGTAATGGTACCAAAATTTGAGAACAAATTTACTTAAAGACTTGCAAGATCTATGGGAGAATATTCACAGGAAATTTGCAGGGCTTGTGGATATAATGATTGATAGATTTAAAGCGATGTAATTCAATATTAATTATTCAGTTTTTGTAAATTTAAAATCTATATTTTGAACTAATCTAAAAAAATTTGTAGAAACATCACCATTTGCGTACCCATAATTTGTTAAAATTGACCCATGTGGTGCTCTCTCTACGCCAGCAATGAGTGCCCGTGAGGTAATGCCCGCACGGTACAAATGTTATCATCATTATCGAATTGGCACACCCAGAAATGGGTAACAAGCCGTGATGAAATATTTATTAAAATATATAAAATGCATAAAATAATAAATAATTTACCTACCTTGTTTGTAACGAACTCGGCTTTCCGAATCCTCCAATGTCCCATTCAATACGAAAAACAGTCATAAACATTATCTATTATTGTCTAAAAATGTCACATATTCACCAAAAAGTATTTGCAATATTATTTACACTATTTTGCACTAAAAAAAGCACCATTTACTCAATATTTGCAATAAAAATAAATTAATAAACACCAACACATCTATATTGTTTAACACCAACGCATTGACTGGCGTCGACAAAAGCAAATTGTTTCAAAATTTTCTTGTGCAAGTTCGAACAACTTTTTTGGTATACTAGATCATAAAAAAATATAGATTGAGCAGTCCCTTAGATTATATTTCACAATAAAAATAAAATTCAATGTTTGGGAAATGATATCTTAAAAACTATACAATATATCGAGTTGCGGTTTAAAAATTTGTAACTCCCAGACATTGTTTTATATATGTTTAAATTTTTATAAAATTAGTGTAGCGCAAACAAAAATGACATAATAGAAATATAAAAATGGTCGATTGTTCGTAAAAATTCGTTGTTTGAGTAACGATAACTCGAAAATTAATCGATATATCGAGTTGCGGTTTAAAAATTTGAAATCCCCAGACATTCTTTTATATATGTTTCAGTTTTTATAAAATTAGTGTAGCACAAACAAAAATGGCGTATTAGAAATATAAAAATGGACGATTTTTCTTAAAAATTCGATGTTTGGGTAACGATATTTTCAAAACTAATAGAGATCGATATCTCAACTCGATGTTGCGGTTTAAAAATTTGAATTCCACAGACATTCTTTTATATATGTTTCAATTTTTATAAAATTAGTGTGGTGCAAACAAAAATGGCGTAATAGAAATATAAAAATGGTCGGTTTTTCTTAAAAATTCAATGTTTGGGTAACGATATTTTGAAAACTAATAGAGATATCGAGTTGCGGTTTAAAAATTTGAAATCCTAAGACATTCTTTTATATATTTTTCAATTTTTATAAAATTAGTGTAGCGCAAACAAAAATGGCGTATTAGAAATATAAAAATGGTCGATTTTTCTTAAAAATTCAATGTTTGGGTAACGATATTTTGAAAACTAATGGAGATATCGAGTTGCGGTTTAAAAATTTGAAATCCCCAGACGTTCTATTATATATGTTTAAATTTTTATAAAATTAGTGTAGCATAAACAAAAATGGCGTAATAGAAATATAAAAATGGTCGATTGTTCGTAAAAAATCGATGTTTGGGTAACGATAATTCGAAAACTAATCGATATATCGAGTTGCGGTTTAAAAATTTGAAATCCCCAGACATCCTTTTATATATGTTTCAATTTTTATAAAATTAGTGTAGCGCAAACAAAAATGGCGTAATAGAAATATAAAAATGGTCGATTTTTCTTAAAAATTCGATGTTTGGGTAACGATATTTTGAAAACTAATAGAGATATCGAGTTGCGGTTTAAAAATTTGAAATCCCCGGACATTCTTTTATATATGTTTCAATTTTTATAAAATTAGTGTGGCGCAAAGAAAAATGGCGTAATAAAAATATAAAAATGGTCGATTTTTCTTAAAATTTCGATGTTTAGACAATGGTATCTCGAAAAGTATTTAATATATTGAGTTGCGGTTTAAAAATTTGAAATCCTCAGACATTCTTTTATATACGTTTAAATTTTTATAAAATTAGTGTAGCGCAAACAAAAATGACATAATAGAAATATAAAAATGGTCGATTGTTCGTAAAAATTCGATGTTTGGGTAACGATATTTTGAAAACTATTTAATATATCGAGTTGCGGTTTAAAAATTTGCCATTCTCAGGCATTCTTTTATATATGTTTCAATTTTTATAAAATTAGTGTAGCACAAACAAAAATGGCGTAATAGATATATAAAAATGGTCGATTGTCCGTAAAAATTCGATGTTTGGGTAACGATATCTCTAAAACTAATAGAGATATTGAGTTGCGGTTTAAAAATTTTAAATCCTCAAGCATCCTTTTATATATGTTTCAATTTTTATAAAATTAGTGTAGCACAAACAAAAATGGCGTAATAGAAATAAAAAATAGACGATTTTTCTCAAAAATCCAATGGTTGAGTAACGATATCTCAAAAACTAATAGAGATATCGAGTTGCGGTTTGAAAATTTCAAATCCTCATGCATTCTTTTATATATTTACATATTTTTGTAAAATTGGCAACATGCAAACAAAAATTACGTATAAAAATATAAAAAATTATTCATAAAAATAAAAAAATATTGAAAACAATAAATGTTTATAATATTTATTTATTATTTATAAAAATATATAAAAAGGAACTACATTATATAGGCAAGATCAAGAAAGCAAAAATATACAAATATACATAAAAAATAACTACAAAAATAATAAAAATATATATACATACAAGGCACAATAAATATTAACACTACTTTTGTATTGGTTACGTTGGTATTATTTAGTACCAACTTTGTTTAAAAAAATATTCAATTGAAACATTAAATACAATCAATAAAGCATTATAGCGCCATTTGTTTTTTCTTCCATTATTGGCAACACGGGGTCAGGTTCGCGATTTTCACTTGTTCCAATATAAATAACAATTATATTAACAAATGAAACTACAGCAGCGCCCACTACAAACCTAAAAAAATTATATTAATGATTCAAAATTTTGACAAAAAAACAGTTTTTATACTTACCAAAATGACATGCCTAATTCCGCCATTTTTTCTGATGTCCACATATTGTTGACATCTTCTTGCATCATGACGTTAAATTGGAGTTTCAAAAAATATTGTGTTACCCAAAGGGCAATAGCAGAACAATCGAATAACACTAAAAAATTAAAATATGGAAAAATGTTGTAACTAGGAAGCATTTCTACCAACTTTCAAATACTTACACGCAAGAGCATTCCAAATATACAACCCAGGAACACCCGTTACTGTTCCTATAGGGTTGGTAGCAGTGTTTATCACTGAAAAAATGGCTGCCAATATTGCAAACAATAATCCAAGGCATACTGTGATTATAGTACCCAACCATATGTTATAAAACATAAAATTTTCTTCGTTTTTCAATACTTCAATAACTAGAAATTAAAAAAAAATGTTAATATGTACAATAATTTCATTTGGTTTATTGTACAAAATTATCGAAATGTAATATTTTATCTTAAACATATCCTTCAAGAATAATTAAAACAGTTTTTTTATGTAGAGCATAAAAAATGTTACATTAGACGTCTTTGAATATTCATAATTATATGTAAAAATTATTTATTTTTTTGTACCAAATTACGGAAGTAAAATTAAAAGGAAATACATACTGAAAACAATTGATTCGTTCCGACTTCATTTGTTAAACAATTGAACTTTAAAAACAATTGAACGCCTTGAAATAATTGACAGTCAAGGTCTGTGCATTACCTTATATAAGTAATATTAATTTACATATATTTTTCAAAATTATAAAAATATTCGCAAATTTTGCACCCTCTATTACAAAAATTTGAAACTACCCTAAGTGATGGAGGAGTCTTTGAGCCATAAAATGGTGAAAAGTTTTTTGAATTATCTTCTTTTGTTTAGCAGTTACAAGTATTTGTTTTTAGCTATTACAAATAATGATTATTTAAATATTATTTTATTTAATTTTGTGCCATTTGTGCCCTAATTAGAAAAATTTGATATTACCCTAACTGATGAAGGAATCTATGGGCTACATAATGGTGAAAAGTTTTTTGAATTATCTTCTTTTGTTTAGAAGTTACAAGCACTTGTTTTTAGCTATTACAAATGTTTATTATTTAAATATTATTTTACTTAATTATGTGCCATTTGTGCCTTATTTAAAAAAAATTGAAACTACCTTAACTAACGAAGGAATCTATGGGCTACAAAATGGTGAAAAGTTTTTTGAATTATCTTCTTTTGTTTAGAAGTTACAAGCATTTGTGTTTGGCTATTACAAATATTTATTATTTAAATATTTTATTTAATTTTGTATCATTTAAAAAATATATATATAAAAATTGGTGCATACAAAAAAATTGAAACTACACTAACTAAGGAAGGAATCTATGGGCCACAAAATGGTGAAAAGTTTTTTGAATTATCTTCATTTGTTTAGAAGTTACAAGCATTTGTTTTTGGCTACTACAAATATTTATTATTTAAATATCATTTTATTTAATTTTGTGCCATTTGTGCCTTAATTAGAAAAATTTGAAACTACCTTATCTAACGAAGGAATCTATGGGCTACATTATGGTGAAAAGTTTTTTTAATTATCTTCTTTTGTTTAGAAGTTACAAGCATTTGTTTTCGGCTATTACAAATAATTATTATTTGAATATCATTTTATTTAATTTTGTGCCATTTGTGCTGTATTACAAAAAATTGAAACTACCTTAACTAACGAAGGAATCTATGGGCTACAAAATGCTGAAAAGTTTTTTGAATTATCTTCTTTTGTTTAGAAGTTACAAGCATTTGTTTTTGGCTATTACAAATATTTATTATTTAAATATCATTTTATTTAATTTTGTATCATTTAATAAAAAAAATATATAAAAATTGGTGCATACAAAAAATTTGAAACTACACTAACTAAGGAAGGAATCTATGGGCTATAAAATGGTGAAAAGTTTTTTGAATTATCTTCATTTGTTTAGAAGTTACAATCATTTGTTTTCGGCTATTACAAATATTTATTATTTAAATATCATTTTATTTAATTTTGTGCCATTTGTGCCTTCAATAAAAAAAAATTGAAATTACCTTGACTAACGAAGGAATCTATGGTCTACAAAATGGTGAAAAGCTTTTTGAATTATTTTCATTTGTTTAGAAGTTACAAGCATTTGTTTTTGGCTACTACAAATATTTATTATTTAAATATCATTTAATTTAATTTTGTGCCATTTGTGTCTGTATTAGAAAAATTTGAAATTACCCTATCTAATAATAGAATCTATGGGCTACAAAATGGTGGAAAGTTTTTTGAATCATCTTCATTTGTTTAGAAGTTACAAGCATTTGTTTTCGGCTATTACAAATAATGATTATTTAAATATTATTTTATTTAATTTTGTGCTATTTGTGTCTGTATTAGAAAAATTTGAAACTACCCTATCTAATGAAAGAATCTATGGGGTACAAAATGGTGAAAAGTTTTTTGACTTATCTTCTTTTGTTTAGAAGTTACAAGCATTTGTTTTCGACTATCACAAATAATTATTATTAAATATTGTGTCATTTAATAAAAAAAATATATAAAAATTAGTACAACAAAAAAGTCCAAAGAATCGAATGGTATCTCGACCCATTTTTGGGGTCTTACCGTAGGTAAGGGAGGTAATGTTTTCGGTCCAAAGTTTCGATAATGATTTTTCAGTGAATTGGACAACCGGAAGTGATACTTAAGGCACATAAAATTGGCGGGAGGTCATGTGCTGACCACATCAGATTTTTTTAATAAATACAAAAACTTACTATGAATATCATAAGTCCGCCAACCATAAGCGACGTTTAATTCTTTTTTTCCTTCAAAAAGTCCAAATTGTACTCTACCATCAGACTCTAAGGGATTTGATGTTCTTCTGGCCCTTGCGTTTATCCATTGTTTTGTCCCTAAACTGGCGACCAATAGGGCAATAGACAAGCACGATGCGAAAAATGTCATAAAAATCATGGCCTTCTTAAACCAATTCATCTTGTTTGTCGTGAGTAAAAGTTATAAGAATAAAACAATTGACAAACTTTCTATTCTTAGAATTATAATTTCACTATTCAAAAATGATTATAGTAGGCTTAGAATTTAATATTTTTTATGTCTAGACATGATTTCAAATAGTTTATTAATTTTGTCACAATTTTTTTTATAATTGACCTTTTTTATAACTGCAGCAGCTACACCTTTTTTAGCACTTGCAAAACTTTTTTAAAACACTATACACAAGATTTTAACTTATTTTTAACACAAATTCAAACTTTAACTAACTTTAAAGTAACTTTAAAGAAGTTTTGAAAACTTTGAAATACTTCTAAAGTATTGCAGATAAATGCAGGTATATCATCCAAGAATGCTGTGGATTCTGACACCGTTATAATAAACAGGTGTGTGTGTGGTCGGTAACATCGGAAAACTTCGACTATGTTCGTGGGATTTGCATAAACTCACTTACATAGGCGTACATACATAAGTACAATAAAATTATAAGCAATTTGTGTATCCGCTATAATAAGCGAAAATAAGGGTGTACTTTTTCAAACACCCTGTATATATGATCGCAAATACTTCAAACTACTTAAAAACAAATTTTCAGATTTTTTTATTTTTTAAAAATTTCGACACTTTTTTTAAAACTTTCCACCCTCATACCCAAAAATGGGTGTGTGATACACCTTCAACGACCTCACCATTAAATTCCTCGCACCCAAATCAATAAGTATACCAATTTTCATCAAAATATTCCGACGGATACATTTATTATTAAACATTCCTCAAAATCGTCAAAAACTGAAAAAATCCCAAGGGGTACACCTTAGATTTTTTGCGATTTTTGGCCATTTTCAGACTTTTCCTTCTGGAGATTGTAATAGACGTTCAAAAATTATGAAAATTAGTATGCTTATGTAATTTTGCTCGTAGAATCTAATGGTGATATCGCCCGGGGTGTATAAATGACCATTTTTGGGATATGGCTCAAAAATGGGCATTCTTCAGCAAAATTTTGAAGACGTATATCTCGGAAACGAAAAGAGATATCGACCTGCGGTTTCAAAATCTTAAATCTACACCCTTCAAACTACTTAAATACAAATTTTCAGATTTTTTAATTTTTTCAAAATTTCGACCCTTTTTTTAAACTCTCCACACTCATACCCAAAAATGGGTGTGTGGTACACCGTCAACGACTTCACCAATAAATTCCTCGTACCAAAAACCATAAGTATACCAATTTTCATCAAAATATTCCAACGGATACATTTATTATTAAACATTCTTTAAAATCGTCAAAAACTGAAAAAATCCCAAGGGGTACACCTTAGATTTTTTGCGATTTTTGGCCATTTTCAGACTTTTCCTTCTGGAGATTGTAATAGACGTACAAAAATTATGAAAATTGGTATACTTATGTAATTTTGCTCGTAGAATCTGATGGTGATATCGCCAGGGGTGTATATATGACCATTTTTGGGATATGGCTCAAAAATGGGCATTTTTCAGCAAAACTTTGAAGACGTATATCTCGGAAACGAAAAAAGATATCGACCTGTGGTTTCAAAATCTTAAATCTACACCCTTCAAACTACTGAAATACAAATTTTCAGAATTTTTTATTTTTTCAAAATTTCGACCCTTTTTTTAAACTATCCACAGTCATACCCAAATATGGGTGTGCGGTACTCCTTCAACGACCTCACCAGTAAATTCCTCGTACTAAAACACATAAGTATACCAATTTTCATTAAAATATTCCAACGGATACATTTATTATTAAATATTCTTTAAAATCGTCAAACGATTTTTGGCCATTTTCAGTCTTTTCCCTCTGGAGATTGTAATAGACGTTCAAAAATCATGAAAATTTGTATGCTTATGTAATTTTGCTCGTAGAATTTAATGGTGATATCGTCATTAGTGTATAAATGACCATTTTTGGGATATGGCTCAAAAATGAGCATTTTTGAGCAAAATTTTGAGGACGAATATCTCGGAAACGAAAAGAGATATCGACCTGCGGTTTCAAAATTTGGAATGTACATGTTGAGGAGAATTTTGAGCCGAAATTTGATAATTTTGATGTTATTTAGATATATTAATAGATATGTTTGATTGACTTATTATTTTTATCTGTTCATAATCTGTTGTTATCAGTGTATCATAACTGATAAAATATTTGATAAGTTAATAAAATATTTTGTCATATTATATCATTTTGATACAATAACTTTAGTATTTAATAGTCAATATGGCAAAAACTAAACGTGAGTTTATTATTGCAACATTTATTATTTCGTGCATAGCAACAGTAGTTACAATTGTTTGTTTGTCCACCCAAGAATGGGTTTCAGGAGACTTAAAATCCAACAGACCAGAATTAAAAAATGGTGAAGTTAATTATGGTTTGTTTACTGGTATATTTACACAAAAAACTGTTGTGAAAAGAAGCAGTGACATTAGCAGTAAGTATACAAATATATATATATATATATATATATATATATATATATATATATATATATATATATATATATATATATATATATATATATATATATATAATATATACTGGTGTCCCATTTGAAATACGAAAGTAAATTTCACTTCCGATTAAACCGGAAGTGCTACCATCATGCCAAATGCCATGATTTGAAAGCCCCTATAAGACTAATTTACAAATATATCAAAAACATTACAAATTTATTATAAATCAAAAAGTTATGAGAAATATTCGTTTTCCGGGAATGGACTGTGTCATAGAGACTCAGTTTACAAGGTTACCCGACGTGTAAACCACGCTAGAGGCCAAATAAACCAAGTGACGAAAGGAAGGCCAAGAAGACAGTTATATACTAATCTAAAGATACGGTAGATGAGCAAAGCTAATGAGGACCAATGGGAATCGAGTTCGTAACAACTATGACGTAAAATTAATAATGTAATTCATAGACAATTAAACCCTTTACCCAGAAAACCCGTGGATACCTCGTTCGAAACATTTGCATCTATCCCTTACATTAGAGGATTCTCGGATAAAATAGGTAGAATTCATAATAAAAACAATATTAAGGTCTTTTTTAAACCTCCACAAAAAATCTCAGAAATACTCCCCCAAACTAAAGATAAACGCGAACCCTTGTCGTCACCCGGTGTTTATAGTATTCCTTGTTCTTGCGGCACAGTATACATAGGTGAAACAGGAAGGAGTGTTCACACTAGATTGTCAGAACACAAACGCTGTCTGCGTAATGGTATGGTATTAACATCTGCGGTCGCAGAACACCAACACAACACAGGACATAACATCTTATTTGAAAATTCCCGCATTTTAGCTTCTGTCCCTGAGTTTTACAAACGTAAATACAGGGATACTTTAGAAATATGGAAACAGCCTAATAACATCAATCGGGATGATGGCTATTTCTTGAATGGAAACCGGTGATTCTCGGTACACGACACGCCCAATCTACAATTACGAACTCGATTCCCATTGGTCCTCATTAGCTTTGCTCATCTACCGTATCTTTAGATTAGTATACAACTGTCTTCTCGGCCTTCCTTTCGTCACTTGGTTTATTGGACCTCTAGCGTGGTTTACAAGTCGGGTAACCTTGTAAACTGAGTCTCCCCCTCTTGTTGCTTAAACTCGGCCTCAAGCGTGGTAGACACGCCGGGTAACCTTGTTTAAGACAGCACTAGATGCCCCATACGACTGCGGGCGAAACGTTGAGCTCTGACTCAAAATATGACACAGTCCATTCCCGGAAAACGAATATTTCTCATGACTCAGACTGTGGAAGCCTACGCAATTATTTCAAAAATTTATTTTAAGTAGTGACATATAATAATTTCTTTTTAGTCGCTTGTATATTTGAAGAAAACATGTGTGCGTTTAGTACCAAAATTGACGGAAGTGACAGAATTCAAGAAATAAAAAATATTGCTAATGATAAAAATTGTGAAAACAATAAGAAAATAGAAGAATATAATATAAAATTAATTAATAACAATACAATATATACATATGAAAGAAATATAAATATGTTTATTGATGATACTGCAAAGATGTCATCAGAGAAGGATGATACCAGTAAGTACAATCCTTTTGGGAACTTGAAAGGGTAATGGGGGTAACTACCCCTCCCCCTGAGATTTTTTACGCCCTCTAAGAATACCAGGACAAAAAAAATACTAATTGTAAAATATTTTTTTGTAGATATAACATGTGACAAAACTTTTATTAACACGGGCCTGTGGCTAACAACTGTTATTTTTCTGACTTTTGCTATATTCATGGGAGCATTTACATCTACCATTAGTGTTGTAAATACAGCTAGCAACCCCATAAGTCCATGGTTTGGA